>QLPC01002610.1:0-25152 GCA_003314055.1 Lactifluus hygrophoroides | reverse complement strand
GTTGACTGCCTCGGACCTAAATAAACCGAGAGGGCAGTCAGAGGGCGAGAGGGGATGAAGAAAGGAAAAAATGAACGTGCCGCTCCGATCGATCCCGCTTTCTATTGTAGGCGTTGACCTGCAGGTCTGGGTCTGGAATGGAACGGAGCAGGTTTGTGGCCGGGGACGAACGGGTCGGTGGTCAGTGAAAGTTGCACAGCAAGTCGCTCAAAGCGGCCGTGTGACGGTGACGACGACTGCCAGGGTCACGTGTCTGTTTAGCTCTCATTTTAATTAAATGATTGACAACCGCATTTACTGTACAGTACTGTAAGGACGAGACCATCAATGTCGGCTATCAACTTCCATCTCCTCTAGTTTTGTTACTGTAACACTGTCCATGTCTCAATTGCAACTGTACTACGGGCTTTGCCTGCTTTTTGTCACTGTCCCACTTTTGCCATCGCATGTTATAATTATGTCACCTCAATCGCCAGTTGTAACTCGGTTATAACTTAGTTGACACAGCATTTTCCCCTCCACACGTTCCCTATGATCATCGGCTATTTGCCTCAACTTTGTTCAAGAAAGTGGAGCATTCCCTTTATATGCGCACTTTCAGCGACATCACATCACCTTCACCATGCCCTTTTCTCACTTTCCGATCCATTCGTGATTGCGTTACGTGTCGCTCAGGGGGCCGTTGCCTCCTAATTGACCAACCGCCGTTCTTCACCCCTGGCCGAATCTATTCGCACCCACGCCACATCCTCATTCAACACTTGTATGGCAATGTTCAGGGGAGGAGAGGGGGGTAATTGACACGGACCAGGTGGGGTCTGGTCACTTCATCCCTCTGGCTAAGTGAAACGTCAGAACTATGTATCTCTAATTTTACTATCCTAGAACCAGTTGGTGCCTCTGTCACTTCGAAAAACCGGGTCAACTATCTTGGTCGGGTATCTGCGGCCAGAGGCATGGTCCAACCGCGACTTCCTTCCCTTTCTATTGGGATGAGCGTCCGGCTCGCGTGTCACAGGTGCCGTGCCCGCTTTTTGATCGGTTCACACAGGTTCTTACTTATGGGTCTGGGGTGAGGTTGATGATGAGACCAAAAACATTCCACCCATCCCTTCTATGTGAACAACAAGTATATGGAGTGGACGAGGAGGAAGGGCGAGTTTTGCTAATCCAGTATTGTAGGATGCGCTAGAACGGTGGCATCCTGAGCTCCCTCAGGTGCGTCCCAGCTTCTAACATAGAACCCTGGGTGGGAGACGGGACGTATGATATCTCAACTGTTCACGTAGTTTGCAGTTATACGTTTAGTCTCGCTAGCCTCTCCTTTTCTCCTCGTGGCCCATAGGTCCCGTGATTGCACGTCAGTCCGTCTATTTGATATCGTCGAGTTTATCCAAGTGCTGCTGAACTGGTCAACACAATGGCCTCGCAGCGCGTCCCACCAGGATCGTCGAGGGGTCAAGGTTCTGATTATTGTCCACTCCTTCATGGGTACCGTGGAGCACGCTTCTCGTGATTGCATCTCTGTGCGATTGAGCAAAGTGATGTACACTCATTAGATCGCTTGCGACGCTTGGGCATATTCTGTCATCTGAATCACCGCAAGATGCCCCACGCGCCCTCTTCACGACTACGGACTACGAAACTGCTCTAGCTTATTTCACTGAAATTGTTATGCCTTTAAATTTACTTGTACGGTCGTCTGGTTTACAGGCAGAACACTGACGCGGGACCACTTGTGTAGCACTTTGATCCGTAAACCAGGAACAGTTATCTAGAGACGAGTAACTTTCCTCGCTTGGGCATGCGCCACGTAACTTATGGTCCATATCTTATCCTACTGCAGTACTGCAATCCTTATTAGAATTAGGATGACCCACAAGTGGTCTTTATTCCAGTGTTCCATGTTGGGGCCTGTGTTCTGTTTGCACAAAATCGGAGTTTTGCGATTGCCTCACGTGACGCACGCGTAATTCGGGCTTCGGGCTTCGGGCTTTTGCCAGTGTCAGTCGTCAGTAGTTGACAGCGTGGAGTCGCAGTGTTGCGTTATGGAATGTGCGCTGGGATGCCAACTTTTGTCCTGGTGGTATCTGGTGCCGAGCCACCGAACTACGCACGTCAAAATGCCATCGCAGACGTGCAAATGCAGGGTGCTTCCGTCAAGGGCTTCCGAGCCTGGCTTGTATCCCGAATGACTGAGCCGGGTTAAGCCGCTCAATGGCCCCTTTTTGATCAGTGAAATTGCCAAGGGCGACGTAAAGTTGGTAACCCACCCCTGTGCCGTCCTTTTAACCACTATGGCAGCTCACGCTGGCTGGGACGAGGAGCTCAAAGTGACTACCCACCATGAGTCAGTCTCACCTTCACCCCTCTCGTTATCAAACTGAACGTCTTTTTAAGCATTTACCCATTGATTGATCCTCAGATTCATTACGACACCCGAACGTTTGCAGGGAAGACCGTCTTGATCACCGGCGCATCCCGTGGAATTGGTCTCGAGATGGCCAAGTCTTATGCCCGTGCTGGCGCTTCCTTGACTATTGTCGGGCGCGAACAGGAAACGCTCGAGGCAAGCAAGGATGCAATCCTGCGTGAGGAACCCTCCGCACGGGTGATTACCTTCCCTGCGGACGTACGCGATGTTAAGAAGGCAGAAGAGGCGATCGCTGCCACCGTGGCTCGCCACGGACGCCTCGACATTCTCGTGGCGAATGCTGCAATTGTTAAGCCCTGGACTGCTCGTGCGTGTGCTATGTCGTACTTCGATGCACCACTAATGCGCACCATTACCAGCTTTTGTGAATAAGGACCCGACAGATTGGTGGGAGGTACTCGAAATCAACATACGTGGGACTTACAACTTTATTCAGTGAGTTCCACTCACGTACGCACCATAAAACTTTTAGTCTTACATTATCTTTGAACAGCTTTGCTGTCCCTGAATTATTAAAAACGAAAGGACAAATCGTAGTTCTAAGCTCAGCCGGGGCGCAGCTCAGGCTCCCATTTGCTAGCGACTATTGCATATCTAAGCATACCCTCAATCGCCTTGCAGAGTTTGTCGCCATTGGTCGGTTTTTCGATTGGGAGTCTAACACCTACGTTAATAACCGGATCTTTCTACAGAGAACCCTGATATTAGGATATTCTGTGTCCATCCGGGTACCATCGACACAAAACTCACTGAGGAGTCGTGCAGTGGAATCGCTCCTAAGCACAATATTACCCTCCCTGCGGCAGCGATCTTGTATTTGACTTCAGGAAAGGCAGATTATTTGAGCGGTCGCTATGTGTCCGCGACTTGGGACTTGGGTGAAGTTGAGCGCGACTGGAAGGAGAAGATTGTCACCCAACATGCTCTCGTCAACAAACTTGCTATCCCTCAGTAGACTGAGGTCACGGTATAGTTTCATAAATGACTTTATGGTGGCCACTATGGACGACCATTCGGCGATAGAAACGTGTAGCCTTGTAATATACTGATTTTTGTCCTCGAATAGTATGCTAAGTTATGCTTAATGCTTTTCTTCGTTTCACGTGCCGACGGCCTAATTACTCGATACAACAGCTCTTGTGGCTCGAACAGCGCTACAGCCTTCAAGTTTCATCATTGACCTCTGACGCCCCTTACACAACATGCCCCATAATGCAAACGCCACGCTCCAGGGTGTTTCGCATATGATGCGCGTTTCACCATCCCTCCCGCGAGCCGGCGTACCGGTAGCGATCACAACTTACCGTAAGTCAGCTGCGAGCCGTTGCGACAAGTAGCCAGTGGCCACCCGCCTGACGCAGAGCTGAAGTCGCTGAGCCGCCGAGATGTCGGCTCAACTTAGAGCCGGCCCCGAACCGAGCATTGCCAATAACGCGAGCATTTTCAACCCCGGCGTGATATGATTTATTGCACGCAGGCAGCGACCAGGCCAACCTCAGTTGATTGATGGATTTCAAAAAGAAGATCACGTGACTGCTCTATGTTCGACAATGGGAACTTCCCACCACCTCGACCTCGAGTCAATTCCACATGTCTTGTCTCAACATTGTTAATGATTGCTGTTATTCGCTTAGGACCCGATTATGTTCAATGCATTTTTGATGATTTGATAGCTTGCGGGCCCGAGGAGTAGGAGTTGTCGGCTATACTTATCATCTAAAGAGCTATAAAACCTCCCATCACAAGTCACTGGCGCCCTAGTACTTGCCTATCTTGACCACCCCCGTGGCTGTACCCTTCGATCTCGCCCATATCGTGGTAATTCTTCACTCGCTTGAAGCAGCGACTCGGACATCTTATGGAAACGTGGGCTGGACTAGACGAGGACCTCAAAGTCACTTCTCAGCACGAGTTAGCCCGCGTCCTTCCTCTGTCATGCTCGTTCCTAAACCCTCAACCGTCTAAAAATCAGTGTTTACCCATTCATCGATCCTCAAATTCATTACGATACTCAGACATACGCAGGAAAGACCGTGTTGATTACTGGCGCATCGCGTGGAATTGGCCTCGAGACAGCGAAGTTTTATGCACGCGCCGGCGCTTCTTTGGCAATTGTCGGGCGTGAACAAGAGACACTCAACAAGAGCAAGGATGTGATCCTGCGTGACAGCCCCTCGGCACGGGTGCTCACATTCCCTGCGGACGTACGTGATGTTAAGAAGGCAGAGGAGGCAGTCGCCGCCACGGTGGTCCATTATGGTCACCTTGATATTCTCATAGCCAACGCTGGAGTTATCAGGCCAGTAACTACACGTGTGCATGCTCGTCATATGGCTCTATTACTAATCACTGATGCGCACCATAACTAGCCTTTGTGAATAATGACCCGACAGGATGGTGGGACACTCTCGAGATCATTATTCGTGGGACATACAATTTCATTCAGTACGTGTACCCACTCACATGTGCATCATGGGATCCTGGTCTCACATCGATGCTGAGCAGCTTTGCTGTCCCTGAATTGGTAAAAACAAAAGGACAGATCGTAGTTTTAAGCTCGGGTGCGGCACAAGTTAGGGTTCCACTCGCTAGCGACTATTGCATATCCAAGCATGCTCTCCATCGTCTTGCTGAGTTCGTCATCATCGGTAAGTCACCCCATTTGGAATACAGCAAATACATTTATCACATAAATGGTTTACAGAGAATCCTGAGATTAGGATATTCTGCGTCAATCCGGGCTCTGTCGCCACGAAACTTCTTGAAGATTCGCACAGCGGAGTCGATCCTGGGGAGTCAATCGCCCTCCCCGCGGCTACAATCCTGTACTTGACTTCTGGAAAGGTCGACTACTTGAGCAGTCGCTATGTCTCTGCGACTTGGGACTTGGGTGAAGTTGAGCGTGACTGGAAGGATAAGATTATCACCCAACATGCCCTCGTCAACAAGCTTGCTGTCCCTCTGTAGCCTTGTGACACGACCATATATGCCAGTGGAGTCCGGATATCAAATAATGGTGTGCTATACATTTCCTGGTTTACGTGCCAACTTTCGATAATTGCCTGATTCAGCAGCACTTGTGGCTCGAAAGCTGCTGCGATAGCGTTACGTCCTCCCGATGTTTCATATTTTCCCGACATCACCCAAAAAAGCTCATGTAATTCTGCCGGGGATCATCGAAGTGTCTGTTCTGAGAAGACGACGTTCATTGCATGTACCGTATGTTATGGTTTCGCGTATTGCTACAAATACCTATTATCTTCGTCCCGTTTTCTAACAAGAAATGATGCAATGACGTACTGAGATCCTTCCGTCTCCACAATCCCTGACGCAAATGCGACGTCCTAGTTGTTGTGCATACGGTCTCAACATCTTTCTGGGCCTGGCGAGCCTACTGAACCGGTTTGGATCTATAATTTGTTCAGGCCTCAATTAGTATAGCCCTCACATTCACTCAGCTGGCCTTCCTACTTCCACCCATGATTAATGATTATGCATAATTACCCGATAAATTGCAATCATCGGCGTCACCAACATGGTACCCTGCGGCATCCGCCTCGAGATGACCTTGAAATTCGCACAGACCGGCGCATCCCCGATGGTCATAGCAAATAAATAGTCAAGCTTTAAATTCTCCGTGGAGCAACACAATATTGGATGAATAACATTTATCCGAGGATCATTGCCTTCAAGTTCCTATCTGCCATCATGGCGTCCGCTTCGGTCGCTTGGTGGCGTATTAGGGCGCTACTCTCTAGCCCTCATGCGAGCGTGTTCCACCTTGGCAAAGGTTACACAAGCGCAACATATAACTGACATTTACTCCGCCATAAGTAGCTTTTGCACGAGCACGCACAGTCGAGGACTCGAAATGTTGTTCAATCTCCCAGGGGGTCCGGGGTCCAGGGACACGTTTACACCACTCTGATTCACTTGGCACGTGACTGCTAAGTGTGGTGAAACCGGGGTCTATACAATATATGGCTAACTTGAACCGACAGAGGTGGGACTATGCCAATGTCTTCTGGTCTCGGCTTTTAGCTGGCAATATTCGCTCAGGATTCAATTATGTCTAAGCATTTCTCAGGGTAGTTTTCGGATCTGAACCAAAGAGACTCTCGGGTATGGAAACTTACTTTATATAGGGAGATGCGGCGACTCGCCGGCGAAACGTCTCATCACAAGTCTCTAATAGCCTCGCAGCACCACCAGCACAGGCAATAGCTGCTAGCAATCTATTATAGTAATAAAGGTACTTCTGACAGATCACACTTGCCCATCTCGACCACCCCGATTATTTCCTGACCTTATACGGTGACCATTTTTGTCTCATATTGTGCCAACTCCTCATCCACTTGAACCGCTAGCGATACATGGCAGCATACATAGGAGAGGAAGAGAACCTTAACGTCACTTCTCAATATGAGTTAGCATGCCCTCTCCTTTTTCATCTGCATTTTTGAACCCTTAACCTTCTAGTGTTTACCCGTTTATCGACCCTCAGGTTCATTATGATGCCCAAACGTACGCAGGAAAGACGATCTTAATTACTGGCGCATCTCGTGGAATTGGCCTAGAGACAGCGAAGTTCTATGCTCGCGCCGGCGCTTCTTTGACGATTGTTGGCCGTGAGCAAGGGACACTCGACGCAAGCAAGGATGCGATCCTGCGTGAACGACCCTCCGCACGTGTGCTCACATTCCCTGCGGACGTACGAGATATTAAGAAGGCAGAGGAGGCCGTTGCTGCCACGGTGGCCCACTTTGGTCAACTCCATATCCTCGTGGCGAATGCAGGAGCTATCCGACCTGCAACTACACGTGTGTAGGCTCGTCATATGACGCTGTTGATCACTGATGCGTAGTGCAAATAGCTTTTGCGGATAATGACCCGATAGGATGGTGGGAGGTGCTCGAAATCAACATACGTGGGACCTACAACTATATTCAGTACGTTCCACCTCACTTACACGTCATGAAATTCTTATCCTTACATCGCCTCCGAGTAGCTTTGCTATCCCTGAATTAGTAAAAACGAAAGGACAGATCGTAGTTGTAAGCTCGCGCGGGGCACAAAGTCGGCGCCCATTCGCTAGCGAGTACTGCATATCCAAGCATGCCCTCCATCGTCTCGCTGAATTCGTCGCCATTGGCAAGTCATCTCATTTTGCAACTTAAAGGTTACTAAAAATGCTTTTTTGCAGAAAATCCTGATGTTAGGATATATTGCGTCAATCCGGGCGCCGTCGCCACGAAACTTTTTGAAGTTGCGCGCTCTGGAGCCGTTGCTATTGGGTCAATTGGCCTTCCAGCAGCGACGATCCTGTACTTGACTTCAGGAAAGGCAGATTACTTGAGTGGACGTTATGTCTCCGCGACTTGGGACTTGAGTGAAGTCGAGCGAGATTGGAAGGAGAAGATTGTGACACAGAATGTTCTCATCAACAAACTTGCTATTCCCCAGTAGATCTGGACGTTATGACAACTTGAATGCTATAGTCTCGGGTGCTGATCAGATGACAGTCGCAATCGTTCTGTAACTGGGCGCTGTAGTAGTAATTACTGCCCTGAAATAGCTGCGTTCCTCGTTCCTTCTTCTCATATCACGTCAGAAACGCGAACCACATGCCACTGCTCGTTAGCAGGGTGAATAAAACTGCAGTTGACTATCTCATACTGCATAACTGCATAATTGTCCACAATTCCTCCTTTTTTTTCAAAAAACTTAAGGGGAGGGAGCAGCACAGTCAAACAAAGTGCTAAGCGCCCTATGCAGTATGAGACAGTCAACTGTATCTCTGTCCCTTACTAGTACATGTTATACCTCTACAGTGCACAATGCAAGAGTTCAGGTTGGCGCCATTTGGTGCTACTGTATGATTCAAACAGTGTCTGTTAACCTGGCCTGGAGCCTGGCATATCTAGTCGGTTGCGTTTCTCACCCTTATATCCATATCGATTGTGAGTATGACATATAGTCACTGGACTTTGACTCGGAATTAATATAACTTACCTAGAGGCCCATTCAAGTTATGAAGCACACACACTCGTAAGAGGGATTGTGCCTGCCAGTGAGAAGAGCAGATAAAAACCATGATTGTTGAACATGAGAACATGTCGGACGTTGCGAGTTTAGTTAACATTGTAATGCACCAAAGTCTTGTCGATGCGGTCTGACAACTACAGGCCCATCCGAGGTAAGGCGAGTGAAAGGGACAGCTCGGAAGGCGCGGCGAGCGCTCCGGAACGCTCCGTTAAGTCCGTTAGTTCACCTCCGAGTTGGACATTACTGCCCCCGCCAAGCTGACTATCTGGAATCGAATCCTATTGACAAGACCAGTCGTTTGGTACATATACAATTTTCCCTTTATTTCTATCGACTTTGCTCGTTTATGTTTCCACTTTACTACCTTGCATGGACCAATTTAAACCCGCTGGCACCCAACCGCGACGCGCAATGGCATTATGCCACACCTGCAGCTCCCGGCTCGCACTAGCCTCCCATTCTTTCCCAAACCGATGTCAACCACCGCAAGCAACAGTCCTCTAATATTAACTACTTATACTCGATGTCCTTCAAGCTTGCAAGGTATTCGATACAAACCATTTTCTGCCCTTCCTCCATTTTCTCAGTCTATACGCCACCCAGTTTGGCCAGTTCGCACGTATTTCCATAGTATAAAAAGACATAGACAATAGTCCTTTTGGAGAGGCAGACACAGACAATTCAGGGAGCAAAAAAGCTCCCATCGTTCTTGAAAATTCCTCTCGTGCGCTTTCTTCCCGTCTCTTTCTCTTTATCAAACTTTCTCTCTCTCCTGTAGGGTCAAAATCGACTCGGACCATCCTGCGCTCTCGCTCTCTCGCGTACTATCTCTCGCTGGTCGTCTCGCCTTCATTTGTTTGTGCCAGCAACTCTTCGTTTATTCACTCTCGGTCAGTTCCTTTCTCTTTTCCCCCTTATTCTTGGGAACGATTTCTCTAGAAATTCCCATGCGCACTGACTGAGGCGCTACAGCGGAGCAAGATGTATGTAAAAATAGAAAGACATCGTTGGTCCAACGGCATTAGTTGCTCGCCGGGCGCTTGACACTCAGCCTTTAAGTAATTATCGTATTGTCAAGTTGACTGAGACTTCTCCGCAGTTGATCTGGTGACCCTGATCCACGGCGGTGAAAGCGCTGAGAAGTGGTAAGGTATATATCAGTTCAGATTATCGTTAACTTGCCAGTAAACTAATTCAACAACGCTCAACATCCAAACTCCAACCTCCAGATCGCTGGTGGCCCAATATGCCAATCCCTATTGGACTAGACGAGGTCCTCAAAGTCACTTCTCGCCATGAGTTAGCTGCTCCTTGCTTCATCGTTGTCATTATTAAGCCTTCTGGAAACTAGTGTTTATCCGTTTATTGACCCCCAAATTCACTACGACACCCAGACGTATGCGGGAAAGACCGTCTTGATCACTGGCGCGTCTCGTGGAATTGGTCTCGAGACGGCAAAGTTCTACGCACGCGCTGGCGCGTCCCTAACCATTGTCGGGCGCAAACAGGAGACGCTGGACGAGAGCAAGGATACAATCTTGCGAGAACAGCCTTCCGCACGGGTGCTCACGTTCGTCGCGGACGTACGCGATGTTAAGAGGGCAGAGGAGGCAGTTACTGCCACGGTGGCCCACTTTGGTCGCCTTGACATCCTCGTTGCCAACGCCGGAGCTGTCCGGGCCATGACTGCCCGTGTGTATCATCTTTCTTATGGCATGATGGCTCTATTTACCACTTGCACCATACCTAGCTTTTGTGAATAAGGACCCGACAGGTTGGTGGGACATTTTCGAAATCAATGTTCGTGGGACCTACAACTTCATTCAGTGCGTGTTCACTCTCACAGATGCGTTGTCGGGTTCCTTGACTCACTTCACTGCTGAGCAGCTTTGCTGTCCCCGAATTGATTAAAACGAAAGGCCAGGTCATAGTCGTAACCTCGGCAGGGGCACAAATTAGGGTCCCATTCCTTAGCGAATATTGTATATCTAAGCATGCTCTCCATCGTCTTGCAGAGTTTGTCGCAATCGGTAAGCTTTCCCATTTTCTAACGTACAGGTTGCGCCAATCGTTCGAATGTCCCCACAGAAAACCCTGATATCAGGATATTCTGTGTCCATCCAGGCATCGTTGACACAGAAGTCCTTGCTACCACGTCCAGCGGTGCTCCTGCTCAGGACACAGTTGCCCTCCCTGCAGCGACGATCCTGTACTTGACTTCAGGAAAGGCGGATTACTTGAGTAGCCGGTATGTCGCCGCAACTTGGGACTTAGGTGAAGTAGAGCGTGATTGGAAGGAGAAGATTGTCACACAACATGTCCTCGTCAACAAGCTTGCTATCCCACAATAGGCGGGCATAATCCCCGAAGTCTCATGGCAGATAGTGGTTCTGTAAAATAAATTCCTTTACGATAGATGGGCCTCAGTTGACCGCTGATGATAGATAAATAACATAGTCTTTCTAGTTTGTATAAAGCATTGGTGGGGCAGTGGTAACCTGGATCAGGATGTCACTTGAAATGGCGTGCCACTGGAAATGGTGTGAGTTGATCCATCATCGGGTTCGATTCCTAGGCAATGCAGTTCTTTTCTAACTTTTGCTACTGTACCATAGTCCGGCAAGGCCAGATACCCCGACATAAAGATTTTCTGCGTGCTAGGGATCGTTGCGACAAACCTCACAGTTGCCTGCTAGTATGAGGACATGTAAAATGTGAACTGGACACGCCTGCCCTCCCGGGCCCAGCAACGACAATCTTGTATCTGATGTCAGGAAGTGCAGATTACTTGAGCAGGCGTTTTGTTGCTTCAACTTGGGATTCGGAGGAGGTCGAGCGAGACTAGAAGGAGAAGACCATCTCACAGAATGCGCTAGTAAGTATGGTTCATGTCCAACTGGCATAGCAAACCGTTGGCTAATCTAGCTGCGTGATACGCCTTTTGTTAGTATGAAGGGGCCATTTCAGGTCTACGTCGACTGGCCATATATAGAACTGTCCGTCTACTGCGTAGTCACGGTCCAAGACGACTTTGGTTAGGTCGTTTTGGAGTGGGTAGGTTATTGTTTGTTTATGTCAATGTGTTTTTTCTTGTCAATGTGTTCCCAGGGCTATCATTGCTTGGGACTCGAAACAAGCGGTCGAATCTCGCGCCCTACCCCCAACTAGCCAAACCTAGGAGTGACTCGGACATGAGTTTTCCGCCATGGTTATGAGGTTCAGCGAAAGGACCCCGATCGCCACACAGCTTTGTAAGATCGTTGAGAGTGACATCGGTATGGTGAACATCGAGTGGCACTTGCAGCACTCATATGGCAGGCAGCTGAGTGGTCATGCTTAAGGGCCTCTCTGCTAGTGGGTGGTGACTACAATGGATAACCGAATAAACATCTTGGAGTAACCCTATCGTTACTCCAAACATCCTACTTTCTTTGAGCTTCATATTCTAACACTGCTTGCGAAGGTCTTTGGTATTGGTGTGCCGTAGCCCACTGAAATGAAGTTCCCTCCCCTCCTTCCAGGTGCACATCCGCTGCATGGTCAAGGAGTAGCTGAACGACGTCAAGATGCCCGTTTTGCAACGCTACAAGCAATGGCGTATACCCCGCCTCAGATTGGGCATTCACGTCAGCCCCATGTTCCAGGAGGAGCTGCACAATCCCTGTACGTCCAGCGCCTGACGCTTCAAGTAGTGGCGTCCAATCTGTACTCCCTTTCGCATTCACATCCGCGTCGTGCTCGAGGAGCAGTTGTATAATTTCTACTTGACCCTTTTCTGCAGCTTGATGCGATACAGCTCTTCGGCCAATATCCCGTGCGTCGACGTCTGCTCCATGCTCTAGCAATAGCCGCATGCACTCGAATTGATTGCCACGAAATGCCCCATGTAATGGCGTTCGGTTTTTTGGACCGCTCTTGACGTTTACATCCTCTGCGTGCGTAATGATGAGATGCCTTGCGAGCCCAGCGAAACCGCATAACGCTGCATAATACAAAGGAGTTGCCATGGGCGATGGATGTTCGGCGAGGTCGAGAATGGTTCTTTGGGCCCCGGCGTCATCCCTATCGTGTATCCAGATCCATGCTGCGAGATGTGACTTCTTGGGATTGAAAAGACATTTCATAGCATCTTCAAGTTGCGATGCAACATTCTCGAACTTGGCATGATCAACCCAGTACTGAGCAGCGTAAAACGCAAGAGGAAACCCGCTGAGCTTTTTTTTGTCCGTTTTGTCATCCAACTGCAGCAACACAGTCAGGCAAGCTTGTGCGAGAAGAGCGTGCGAAGGTTCCAAAGGAATATGGTATTGGGATATCTTTCCAATCTTCGAGGTGGCAAGGCGATCAGAAGTCAAGAACTCTTTAACCGAAAAATGCGAGAATTGGACAACTTTCGACTCCTCGATATCGACGATGCTGATTAGAGCCGAACACGCGCATAGAATAGCATCTTCGGGATCCCCGGGACGCCAACCCTCCACGAGATTAGGTATCACACTCGAGTCGAATTCGATCACAAACATCTCCGCAAGTTCTTCAACACGAAGAGGGCGGATAGCTGCAATCAAGCACTGGAATAGACGATGTGCGTGCCGTCGTTGCTCTTCAGGGATGCATTCCAACGTCCTCTCGTATGTTTCATCTAGAGTGATCGGCAATTCGTTCAGGGCCTTGCGAATACTTGCAGGAATGCATCGACGAAGGGTGTCCAGTTGGCAAATTACCCATCGAAACCTGAGTGAGATAATCAGTAACAATCACGAGGCATTATAATGGAGGCGACTGACATCCCATCGGCTCGTTCCGAGAGTGTACGGATGACAAGTTCCCTGTCCTCTGCTCTCCATCGTCGCATTGCCTTGTCCTTGTGAACAAAAGAGTGAACATAGCTGGTGATATCCTCTCGCTGTCCACCTTCTTCGTGAAGGGATACGCGTCTGGATCCGGTTGCTAGTGGGTTAAGAGTAGCTTGTATGTCGTGCTCGGGACGACTCGTAACGCATATAAATAGATTTGGATGATTCGACCCAACAAGATCGTCTAAAAACTCCAGGAGCCTCTCACGAGGGGATGGCGTGCCAGCAGTATTTGGGCATTCATCTATCGCGTCTATGATGATGTAAATTTGAACTTGCCCTGGTAGTTCGAGCATAGTTCTGAGACATCCTCGTAGCGCGGTCTCACTGGGCTGCTCCGATCCATTACGGCATGTTGCATATAAATGAGAAAGTACGCTCCAGCAAAGGTCAGAGTCGTCACAGAGCTGGGAGAGGAGAGATGAGATGAGACCGCGGAGATTGCGCTTTGCGAGGTCCTTATAGTCAAAATAGTAGTACCCCATCAACACTGATCTGGTCGTTTGCGTCCGTTTGATGTCCTCGATGATGGCCGAACTTATCGAAAATATGAATTTTTAATTGCTGTAGCAGAATGAGAATTTCCTACCAAAGAATGCTTTTTCCAGAGCCCGCTGACAGGCCTAGTATTTAGTTATTACTCGTCATGATACGGACGGACACACGTACGATTTCCACGGATCCACAATAGGGAACCATTCGTCTTCCATCCTTCGAACCTTCCGTCTTTGATAAACCACATCGCAGACCCGTTTTGTTGAATGTCACATGCGATATTATGATTTACGGATGGGTTCGGAGGAGCGAGCCATGTTTGAAGCCTCTCACGTGACTGGTTTCCTGTGGTTATATTTCAACGTCAACGGTCGACAGCATAGCGGAGTAACATACGCTTTAGCTCGTCAGTTGCTGTTTTGTCACGAGCGAAAAAATAAATCAGTTGAAACGTCTTGAATGTGAGAGAAAGTTCCACACCATCTTTTATTTTGTTCATGTCAGCGTAAACGTTGGACGTGACTTCCCCAACGACCTTCAGATTGGCGTCCAGAGTTTGTACATTGTTATCAACTTCCTGGGTGAATTCCTTGATCATCTTGACGTTACCATCGACATGATGGGTCAGCTCCTTGATCGCCATAACGTTCCCATCAACATCACAGGTCCGCTCCTCGATCGTCTTCACAGTCCCATCCACATCATGGATGACTTGCAAGCTTCTTGCTGCCACCATTCCACCCTCTTCCCGGGTGAGCACGTCCAATCGTTCTAACGCATCATTAACAGACGTCTTGCCCAGCCCCACCAAACTCTTCATGTATTTCTCTGGACTATAATTAGCCGGGAACCGCGGCATACGTCAAACAAATTGGCCCACTTATTCGCCTTTGTGTCATCTCCTTGGTAGACAGTGCAAGAATGACAAGTATTTGTGCCATGATCTTCCCAAATAACTCCGTCATTTCGGTCGTTAATGAAATCCCAGTGTAAATCTTGAGACGTTGAAGGAAAAGTTGAACACGTTCGAAAAGGTTCACAAGCGTGTCGTGGCTTGCGACAACATCCTTCGCCGCCTAAGAACGTGAAATGGTATGCATATGTGTGGGGAAAACAGTCGATAAGGGTCTCACGGTGAGGAGGAAACCGATCCCTGCAAAAATCGCTTTCGCGGGAGAGAAAGGCTGATAAACAGACATCAGGAAGTAGAGACAAATATAAGTTAAGTCCTTCTAAACATACCACTAATGCAAGTCCTTCGCCAAGGGTTGCCGAACACGCAAAGAGGATGTTGACAATGGGATCGAGCCATTTGATCAGCGTATCATCGCCATTGCGGAACTCATCGAAAGTTTGGGCTTGCTTCCGAAATACGTCCAAGACAGCTTGAGGAGTGTCGCATCTGTCGAACTGAGCAGCGAATGGGTGAGTGTGAAGATCCTTCTTTGTCAGTTTTTTGTACTCTCTGGTGGCGACCTCGAAGACTGGGATAAAGTTGGTGATAGATGGGTGGGTAGCTTGCTTGGTTGTCGAAGACATCTGAATGATAGCTGTGAATAGCTGAATTACAAGCCTGTGGACGGGGATGGGTAACTGGGTCAAGGGTTATTAGTACTGCAGCAGCGCCGCACGACTGAAACAACAGACAGTCTAAGACACAGCTTACACAGCTTCGTGGAGGCCCGGACGGGAAGTCGCGTAAAGGCACGTGTAATTAGTCTTGAAAACAGACGCGCAATACAGGCAGAGAAGCCTCGCGTCACGCTGGGACACTAGCTCAAGCTAAGTTATAATGGAATCTATTTCCACATCACCACATCACATAGCGGAGACGGGGAACGAGAAACGTGAGAACTACTTATATAAATCATATATTACAGTTGAAATTGTCATAACGAATAACGAATAATTATCCACAATCTCTTTCTTCCTCAAAAAACTCCCCTCGAAATTTGGCATGTGTATAATGGCCATTTGTTTCTATCTATGCTCAGGTTTTCATATTATTCTAAGAAGGGGAACGCAAATAAAGTGCTAAGCGCCCTATTCGTTATGACAATTTCAACTGTATCACTGCGGTTTCCAGACGGACCTGTTTCTTCACATTGATTGCTGCTCAACATCTTCGGATTCTCATCAAACAGAAGATAAGGATCCCATATTGATACGGTGCGCCACGTCAATCCATGCACATAGCCATTGTGTGATGTTTTCACTGCATTGCCCGCACACCAAAGCCCCGTGTCATTGTGACTTGTCTTGAAACAGAATGAAGCGTTCCGTCAATCCATTGTGGCCAATATAGGCAGCCACGAGAATATAGTGCATTAGTCCTTGTTTGTCTTGTATGCTTACAAAAACTCATTCGCAAATCGGATCACACTTGCTGCCTGGAGGAGCATGCTATACTTGTCCTGTAGTGGCTGATTCAGCTTTGTCGAATAAACTTCCACAAGTATACGAGGCAGAGAAGACTCAAAGGCAGTCAAATAGTTTTTGGGCCTATACGAACGACCCTCGTTCTCGTTATTATGAACAATGATCGAGCGGGGCCAAGGATGTTCGCCTCTAGTTAGGACCGTTAAACCACAAATATTTGGAAAAACGCATTGATACCCACACTCTAACACCGGTTCTTCCTTGTCTTTCTTCTGCTTCGTAAGGAGACCCAAGGTCGTAGAATAACGACCACGTCACATCGTTTTGTTTGATTAGATGGTTTCGGCCCATTCGTAACCACCATTTTGAAGGTTCGATCAATGCAATGTGCGCCAAATAGACCAATTCAGCCACAGCTATCATGTGAAGGTTGGAGTCTTGGACGGCAGAATCAGGAGCATCGCAATAATCATCGAAAAGCTATCTGAACGGCGCTTGAACGAAAGAAAGCATCTTTTCACATTCGTCAGAAAATCAAAAAGCTAAGCAGGATAAGTAGAGGACAAACGCCGTTATCAGGCAACCGTCGTTTTGTGCCCAACATGCGCTCGTATTCCTGAACAAATAGTGGGTCCTGATCTACCGACAGTATTCCATTCCTCTCGACATTGGAGAGCGTCCAGTATTGAAAATTCTCCACAGTAATGAAGGTAGCTTGGTATTGCTCGATTAGAACGGGGTTGAGATGGTGGTCCCAACTTGGTTGCTTGAGGACTGCACTATAAATACAAGGGTCAAAAAGATCTAGACAAGCTGAACTGAAGCGACGCTGATGGAAATGACACACCTCCCGATATCCTTTTGATTGGGGGGAGCGGTTGCATTCTGCACCCGTCGTGAAAGGCTTGAGCGACAGCCCGATCGAGGTCTGGAGCCATAAGCTTGGCGAGCTCTCTTCCGGGATCTTCTGAGAGCATCCAGAGCCCCAAGTCAGACGGCTTGACCCCTGAGGTGTACTGCTGGGCCTCCACGGACAACTGATCAAAAACTATGTACTTGAGTTCACCAATTGTTTCATTGATGGCAATGTGAATCGAGTTAGGAGAACCGAGGCAGTTGTTTTCAAGGTTTAGGACCTGGTAAAATAACCTCCAAGAAGGGACATTGGTAGATTCCATTGCACAGTGTGGCGTCGATATCCATTAAAGGGGGAGCCGAGTGTTTCTGCTCATCTACATCATCAGGATCAGGATTTTCAGTCGAGACTGGAACACAGCGGGCCGCCACTGTCGGATTTGCGGATTTGGTGCAAGTTGGGCACACGTGATTACAGCCATCAAAGTCCAGTATACAAGGCAAGGGAGGTGCGCGATAGGCACGAGGATTTCTGGCGTTGCAGATTCCCTGGACCCGACGTCTGACATTGCGACTGGCCATAGCCGTGGGCCATTATTTCACCAAGAACGTATACTCAATACTCTCACCCAATGGCACATGGGCATATCTATTAACTATAGTACTTGTAGGTGCACAAGCGTACCTGGGCCTTTGTCCCACCCCACTGGCAATCCTTCCCCCACGCTTACGCTCCCCAGGCTAGCGCACAACGTTAAGAGGAGGGCACGCTTGGAGGAACACCTGCCACCTGGACATCTCCGTAGATAGTTCTTGGCAGTAGCTGCACCCTGAACCGTATCCGAGTCCCCCAATCTGGGATACAGTAATTCCCTTGGAACTTCTTCATTTTTTAAGACTCATGGTTCGCTGTGGCATGAATGCCGGTGTGTTCACTCTCCAACGCGCCCATTCAAAGTACTCGTATTCCCTAGTAGTCCGCAAGCCGCTTGCGATCAGACCATGTTGATCTCAACTGGTCGTCAACAATACTCAGAAAATAAAAAATACAAATAAGGGCATTTTGAACGAAGCATAAAGTACTCCCATCTCTTGTCGAATTCGTCTATTCTCGTTGGGCACCGTGTTCCAACAATAGTTGTGCAATTTTATGATGACCGTTTTCTGTAGCCCACTGAAATGGTGTCCAATGCTTCCAACCTCGTATGTGTACATCCGCTCCGTGGCCAAGTAGTAGCCGAACTACATCGAGGCGTCCGTTCTTTGATGCTAGAATCAACGGTGAAAATTCAGAATCCATATATTTTGCATTTAGGTCAGCTCCGTGCTCCAGGAGGAGTTGCACAACCTTCGTATGAGAATCGCGCGACGCATAGTGCAATGGTGTCCAGTGCGAATTACCTTTGGCATTGACGTCGGCATTATGCTGTAGGAGCAGAAGTACGATTTCCACATGTCCGCGGTGTGATGCTAGATGTGATGCAGCATCTTGACGATCATTCCGGGCGTCGACCTCTGCTCCGTGCTCCAGCAAAAGCCGCACACACTCGAGATGTCCTTCACGAGATGCCGCATGTAACGGAGTCCCGCTGTGGTGACCACACTTGGCCTTTACATCCTCTGCATGAATGGCGATAAGACGCTTTGTAAGCCCAATGAAACCACATAACGCCGCATAATATAAAGGAGTTGCATTAGGTAGCGGTGAGTGTTCAGCGATGCTGTCAATGGATTGTTGTATTCCGGTGTCCATATCGTATATCCAAGTCCATGCTGCAATATGCGACTCCTTTGGGTCGAAAAGACATTCCATAGAATCTTCGATTTGCGATGCCACATTCTCGAACTTGGCGTGATCAACCCAATGTTCGGCAGCGTAAAACGCAAGAGGAAACCTCCTGAGCCGTTTTTTGTCCGTTTTGTCGTCCAACTGCAGCAAAACGGTCAGGCAAGCTTGTGCAAGAAGAGTGTGAGAGGGTTCAAGAGGGATATGGTACTGGGAGGTGTATTTAACATTTGAGGCGGCGAGGCGATCAGAAGTCAAGAACTCTTTAACCGAAAAATGAGAGAATTGGACAATTTTCGAATTCTTGACGTCGACGATGGTGATTAAACTCGAACAAGCGCATAGAACAGCATCTTCGGGGTCTTCTGGACGCCAGCCCTCAACAAGATTAGGTTCCACATTCGAGTCAAACTCGATCGCAAATATCTCCGCAAGTTCTTCTACACGAAATGGACGAAGAGCCGCGATCAAACACTGGAATAGACGATGTGCGTGCCGTCGTTGCTCCTCAGGGATGCGTTCCAACGTCCTTTCGTACGTCTCATCTAGAGTGATCGGCAATTCGTTCAGGGCCTTGCGAATACTTGCAGGAATACATCGACGGAGTGTGTCCAGTTGACAAACCACCCATCGAAACCTGAACAATACGATCAGCAACAATCAGCAGGAATTGTCATAGACATGACTTACATCCCATCAGCTCGCTCCGAAAGAGCACTGATGACGAGTTCCTTGTCCTCTATCCTCCATCGTCGCATTGTCTTGTCCTTGTGAACGAATGAATGAACATAGCTCGTGATATCCTCTCGTTGTCCACCTTCCTCGTGAAGAGATACGCGTCGAGATCCGGTTGCCAGAGGGTTGAGGGTAGCTTGTATGTCGTGCTCGGGACGACTCGTAACGCATATAAACAGATTTGAATATTGTGACCCGACAAGACCCTCCAAAAACTCTAGCACCTTTTCGCGAGGAGATGGTGTCCCAGTGTTATTTGGACATTCATCGATTGCGTCCACGATGACATAAATTGGCATGTGCCCTGGCGGCTCGATCATCTTTCGTAGACATTTTCTCAGCGTGGCTTCACTGGGCTGCTCCGAACCATCACCACACGCGGTGTACAATGCAGAAAGAACGTCCCAGCAACGATCGGAGTCTTTGCATAGCTGGTTGAGAAGGGAAGAGAGTAGGCCCCGGAGATCGCGCTTAGAGAGATCCTTGTAGTCAAAATAGTAGTATGCTATCAATGCTGATCTGGTCTTTTGCATCTGTTTGATGTCCTCGATGATGGCCGAACTAATGAAGAATATAAACTTCTAATCGTTGCAGCATTGGGGACATGCGTACCAAAGAATACTTTTTCCTGAGCCGGCTAAAAAGGTCTTGTTTGATCAAAGGATCACTATGGTACAGGGCGGACACACTTACGATTGCCACGAACCCACAACAGTGAGCCATTCGTCTTCCACTCTCGATATCTTCCGTCTTGGATAAACCACAACGCAGACCCATTGTGTTGGATATCACAAGCAATGTTATGATTGATGGAAGGGTTCGGAGGAGCGAGCCATGTTCGAAGCTTTTCACGTGTCTGGTTTCCTGTGGGCATATTTAGCCTCGACGGTCGATTGTGAGAGCTTAACGGAGTAACATACGCTTAAGTTCGTCCGTTGCTGTTCCGTCACAGAGAACGGGAATATTAGTCGGAACATGCTTGAATGTAAGGGAAAATTACGCACCATCTTTTATTTTGTTCACGTTAGCGTCAACGCTCGATGTGACTTCTCCAATGATCTTCACGTTGCCATCGAGAGCTTGTACATTCCCATCGACCTCCTGAATAAGTTCTTTCGCTGCATTTACATTGCCACCTATGTCTTGGGTGACTTCCATGACTGCCTTGACACTACAACCAATATCTTGTGTAAGATTGTAGGTCGCCTTTACATTGCCATCCACTTCCTGGGTGAGCTCCTCGATTGCCTTGACGTTAACGTCGACATCGTCAGTGAGCTCCTTGATCATCTTGACATTGTCATCAACATCATGCGCGACTTGCAAGTTCCTTGCTACCACCATTCCACTCTCTTCTCGTGTGAGCATGTCCAATCGCTCTAAGGCATCACGAACAGATGTCTTTCCGAGTCCCAGCAGGCTCTTCATATATTTCTCTAAACAAAAAATTAGCTGGGAATCATATGTCGGATGAATCAGCTCACTAATTCGCCTTTGCGTCATCTCTTTAGTAGATAGCGCAAGAATAAGGAGCACCTGTGACATGATCTTCCCAAATAACTCCGTCATTTCTGTCGTTAATGGGATCCCATTGTAAATCTTGAGACGTTGAAGAAAAAAATGAACACGCTCGAAGAGGTTCACGAGCATGTCGTGGCTTGCGACAACATCTTTCGCTGCCTAAGAATATAAAGTGGTCTGATGGGAAAGAAGCTAATAAGGAACTCACGGTGAGGAGGAAACCGATTCCTGCAAAGATCGTTTTCGCAGGAGAGAAAGGCTGATGAACGGGCATCAGGAAGAAACGACAAAGGTGAATCAAAATCCCCGGAACATACCACTAATGCGAGTCCCTCTCCAAGCGTTGCCGAACACGCAAAGAGGATACTGACAGTGGGATCGAGCCATGCCATCAATCTATTGTCACCTTCGCAGAATTCATCGAAAACTTGAGCTTGCTTCCGGAATATGTCCAAGGCAGCCTGAGGAGACTCGCATCTGTCAAACTGGGCGGCGAATGGGTGCGTGTGAAGGTCTTTCTTCGTCAGCTTTTTGTACTCTCTCGTGGCAGCCTCGAAGACTGAGGTAAAGTTGGTGATAGATGAGTGGGTTGCTTGCTTGCTTGTCGAAGACATCTGGACGGTAGTTGAAAGTAGCCGGAAAGCAAGCCGACGGACGGAGATGGGTAAATGGGTCGAGGGTTAGCGTCGAACGCAGAACCAGAGGACACAGCCTCGTGGACAGGTGTTCGCGCAAAGGTACACATGCTTAATATAGAATACAGTACAGACGCGCAGTGTCAGCCAAAGAGAGATCACGCTCGGCGCCTGTTCGCCAGTGGGACAGTATCAGTGACGTGTTGAACCACCCTCCCCTTGCCGGGTCGCGGTGGTTGTCTATGGCACGAGTGACCCAGCAAGCGAGCACTTCGGGACCCGTCGCACCTACATGCTCACCGACCTCGATGCCCATTTGGCGTTCCCAAAGATCCCAGTGTCGCCGCCGTCGCTTCCGTGGGCCCCATTCCCCTATCTTCCCGTATTGGCGCGGGCACCGGATTGAGAAACTCGAGTGTGGCTTCTTCGCAGTGCCCGCTCCAGACTTTAGTGCAGCAACCGTTTTTTTCTTCGTTGCCGTGACACTGATACCGGCTCAACATGGCCATTTCTTCCTACCAGACTGCCTGTGACGGGTCATTTAGACCATGGCTCAAGAGAGAGATCAAGACAATACTGTAAAGGAGAAGCCAGGACGGAATGCATAATATCTTACTCATCCTTTCGATACCCAGTCAGTCAGGCTTCCTTTTCGACAACTCAGTACTAGCCCACGAAACCCGCTTCTTCGTTTGCCTGGTCCCGACCCCGTCAACGACTCCGTGACGAGGCAACTTACGCCTCCGTCTCTCTGAGCAGAAGCGTGGATGGCCACGTCAGTTGCTTGAATTCGGGCGCCGTTGAGAGCATGGTCGATATTCTCGAGCCTGAGCTTACTCCGTATCATAGGTTTCAATCAATAAGTTTCCTACTTGCACACTAATTGTTATAGATATTCAGCGAGGGTTCACGCCTTCAAGTTCGTCACTCCGCACGCGGGTGTTCTTCGGCGATGTTAGAACGTGCACATGCGACCTCCATTCGCAGGATAACCCAACCCGAATACCCAGTGGACTGCTCGAGATGCAGTAGATCATGAACAGCATGATAGACATAACGGCCCACCGCAGCGAGACGCTTGCGCTTTGGTGGGATATTAATATCAAGGCTGCTCGCTGTGGCATGATTCGCTCCATGTTACGACTGGCCGCGGTTCGGTGCGGTGCAGGTTCGGGACTTTTTTGCCGAACCTGAACCTGCACCTCAAGGTGCGGTTCGACTTACCCCCGCACCTGAACCTGAACCCACGGTTCGGGTTCGCTGGGCCATGTATGTATGCCCGTATACATATGAGCAGCGGAAATGGAAATGTGTGTAGGGGCACATGACAAAATCGGTTTGCTTCGCGCTTGATAATGGCAGTTGAGTATGACTATGACTGAAAGTCATGATTTCTTATGCTGTCCTGTGGAAAACGAAGCGGCTCAGACGGTCGTTGCTCTGGCATGTGGTGGACGCTGAATAGATCAATACAGGAGACGAAGACTTTAACACCGGGCCAACCGGCCGTGGTCAATGCGTGTATTCGTTCAGCGTTATCAATGAAGTTACGATGGAATCCATACAGCCATATGATGAAAAGCGGCGACTGTATAAGACGTACAGTACAGTCACATCCGAGATGGGTGACAGAAATAACGATGTGGTGCAGTGAGAGACGCACGCCTAGATGTCATGGAACCCACTTTGGCGGGTCATGTTTTTTCCTCTCTTCGTACCACTTGTTTTAAATTTAGTCTCGGTTTTCGGCGTGTGGCAAGGTAACCTTTGTAACCCTCCCGATCAATTGTACAGTAGTAGCTAAATGGACAGCGTGAGAATCGGCGGAACAGGTCCAATGAAGGAGCTGCGCGGTCCAGCGGAGCCTTTGCATCGCACCAGTCGCCGGTAAGGCTGAGGGAGAGGGTACTCAACGATAGACCCTGATGTCCATTACGACGCAGCGAATGTTGTGCTGATAATTGGTGCATTTCATGCCATCGGTTCCGAGATTGTGTTGCATTATGCCGGCGCTGGTGCTACTATACGCCGTCTCTGGTTGCCCCAAACCAAGCTGTGCTCGGTGCAAGCAGAGCTGCAATCCCTCGTGAGAGCGCCCTTCCGCTCAGATTCTTACCTTCCCGGTAGATGTGCGGTATTTAAAGAAGTGGAAGAGGCTACCCTCACTACAGTCGCCCAATTTGGTCGCCTAACATTCTCGTACTAGTAGCCAACGCGGCCATTGGTCGACCCATGGACAAACGTACGTTGGCCCCACGCGCAGCAATACATTAATTAGTAGCCGAACCTTAGCATTCGCATCTAAGGACAAGAAAGAGTGGTGGGACGTGCTTGAGGTCAACATCTGTGGCCCTTACAATGCCATTCAGTACGTGTTACCCCTGAACGTCGTCCACTGACATATCCCACGCTCACCTTGTACTTCTCAGCTTTGCTATCCCTGAGCTGCTGAAAGTGAAGGGGCAGGTGATCACCTCAGTCACAGCACAATTCAGGGTCCCTTTTGTGAGTGACTATTAGACATCTAAACACGCCGTCAACCGCTTTGCGGAATTTGTTGCCATTGGTAAATATTTTTGTCACATTTTGCGCTGAACCACAGCAACATCCGTTCATGATGGAATACCGTGAAATTAGGGCATTCTCTGTCAATCAACCCCGATTCCATCTTCGAGACGGATATGTTCCACCAGTCCATCCACCTGTTCTACCTGCAGCCACCTATCGGGCTACCAGCTGACCTCAGGCAAGGCTGACTACTTGACTTGAGTGGTCGATACGTTTCTTCGGCATGGGATTTGGGTGAGGTAGAACGTGACTGGCAGGAAAAGATCGCGTCGCAAAACGGTTTTGTCGACAAGCTTTACATCCCACCGTCACCGTGATTAGATTGGCACAAACTGCTGCCGTTCAAAATGGTGAGTGATAACGACGCCATATGCCAGTAATAATTAATGATCTCAGGTCTAGCTATGGTTTTATGGGTATTGAGGCGTGCTGTATCACTGATATCATGATGTAAGATTAGCATCTAGATGAAATCAATCGAGAGAAGCGAATTCGACCGCTGTCGAGTTCACTATCCTCTGGTGTTTACATCCTCCAGCGTGGAAGGTAACGATTACTCTGTAGAATACATGCCCTCGGGCGACATCCCCTTATACCGCCTCTGGAAGCACGCTGTTTCTCACTTGCGACAATTGTGGTGTCGGGTCCCTCCACTCTCCACTTGTCAACCCTGAGCTTATTTATAGCCCATGCGTGGCGATCCGGGATGTGATACCGTAGAATGTGCCCGCCTAGGGCCAAGGCAGGCGCTTCTCAATCTCTCGCCGATCCCATACACGACAATGTCGCGCCGCGGAAGTCCCATCCGAGTCGACCCGCGCCCGCGCATAGGCAGCTAGCCGA
>QLPC01002609.1:0-25481 GCA_003314055.1 Lactifluus hygrophoroides | reverse complement strand
CGCGTGAAAACATGGAAGAAACTGGCGGAGGTGATGTGGACAACTTGCCCATTGAGCCTTGCCCAATTCAGTGTCACGGTGATGTTCTCAAGGCAGCATCAACCATCAGCAAATACATTGACAAATGCAACGATCCCATCGCGCGCAAAGCTCCACCTCGATGAAACCAGGGGTATGAAAGCCACGGTTTTAACAGAGTTTTTCCAGAAATTATAGCCTGAGATGGGCTCTTACACTTAGTCTACAGCTATGTCCATAGAGTAGTCCTGCAGTCATACGATTTTTCTAACATTTTTTACGATTTTTCCATGATTTTTTGAGCCCATTTTTTAGCATACCTCTTAAACCCCATGACCCCTCATAACCCATACCCTGGACCGTCCACCGAAGGGTATGGGTTAAGAGGGGTTCGACTGTATACACGATACGGTAAAGTTCTTTTCAAAGTGAGCTCACGATGATACACTCCCACACCATGTCGTGATGGACGACTGGAAGGCGCTCAATGTTCTAAGTTAGCTTAGATTCTCTTCGACGAAAAGCGTGGAGATAGATCTTCCCATGCCTACGGACCTTTCATACAAATGCATTGGAGATACGGAAGTGCAGACCTGTGGTTTCATCACAACACCACTCACTATGACAGAATATCCATGTAGGGTGTGTGACGAGAATTTTGGAAATCGCAGTAAACGCGGCCCAACGGCTCATCCGGACATCCGGACACGAGCGCGAAAAGCCATTATGGACTTAGTGCGAACACTAGCACAGCGACGGGCCGCGGAATTAGAGACCGATTAGAGCAACGTGTAAGTTACGCTTGACACTTTTTTTTATGACGGCATAATAAATCTCACGGTTGTCTGTAAGTTAGTTCGAGTAGGGCGTGTTGGCAGTGACGAGAAGGTAGTCACTTAGGAATGTGCCGGCAGATCTTTCCTTATATTAAGTTGTGGGGTGGCTCCTTCTCGGTCGAGATATCAGTATATCAGTCCGAGAGGAATGCGGTGATAACAAGGCGAATCAATCGCGTAATACACAGCACGCCGAAACTTCCGTCGAAGACGCCCTGAACAACTAGGTTCATCGAGGCGGAGTAAGCAACCAGCTAGATGATCTCTTTTTCGCGCTAATACTGTCGCATGCCTCGTCTCCTACAAATCGCTGGTCAGAGAATGAGATGGAAAATCGAGGATCAACACGCGCACCCATTGCCACCCAACTGAAATGTACCAATAGTCACCCCAACTCCAACCACGTGCACCCGCATTTGCACTAACCGGTCCCAACGTCAGTGAACCGCTTCTGCACCCTATGGACCACGTCCAGATCGCTCAGACAGCGTTTCTTTACGAGAGTGACAAACACCACTGGCATAAGACCACCTGTCCACCTCCAAATGACCATAATCGCTTACAAGTGAGCATGAACTACAGGTAGAAAAGTAACAACGGAGTGTATGGCGTATCATGATTGTTAGCATCAAAGAGCCTAAAAATGTGCCAGTGCATGAGAAGAAGTCGGGCTGACGAGTCAGAGACTTGGATGCAGGGTGTTGAGTCTTTGAATCAACATTCAGGGCTGCTGGCTGCCCTGTCGTGCCAGTGGCAGTGAACCAGGAACCGGTCCGGTGGTGGTTGACTGATGGTCAAGAGTGCTGATCAGTCAGGGGGGACAATGGGGTTAAAGGGACAAGACAGCCCATGCAAGACTTTGACAGCACTGGCAGGAGGAATGGGTAACTGAGTTGGCGATGCAGTTCCAACATTCAATTGTCGGAATAAGTTTTGTTACTAGTAGCCTCCACCTACCTCAATTTGAATTAGATTCCCCTTTGATGCTTCTAGATCTTCTTCGAGTAACAATATCGAGCTATCCGAGTCGACGTCCCTGACCGTACAGGACAAGTCGAACTCGAATTCACAGTTTAATTGTCTCCGTGTCCTTTTTCCTAATTTTATTTTCATCATTTCACTATTACTTCTCCTCCCTCACGACAATCTGTCAGACCCGTCCTCATGATCCTGCGAGTGATTGCGATGGAACGCAATCCATTAGTTCACTGCGCGCCATGAGGCATCAGATACTGTCAGCGACTCAGCGAGGGTTTCTAACATGACAGCTTCGCTCACAGGGGTAGTGTTGCTAGTAATAATAGATATGCCCCGCAACATGGGCTCCGAAACCTCAAAATTCCAGCTCTCGTCGCCATCTTGGGCTTCTCACCACATGCTTCTTCGCTTTCGTTTCAAAGTCAGCGTAAACCAGTGCTATTTTTCGTTTCTAGATACCTAGGGTAAGTGTTGATCGCGTAGTAAGGTATGCGGGTTAGGCTTCCGAGTGCGAATGGAGAGCCTGAATCCAAAAGATGAACACTGCATCAAGATAGCTAGCATAAGCTGGACGTCCTACCCACCTTTGTGGTTTCCTTTGTTGGCCAGCTCGTGCAAGGCCTTTCCGTAGCACTGCAGAAGGGGTTCTAACAAGAAGTACCTGGTTCTGGTTTCAAGTTCTGTACCTGATCTTTGTCCCGACGATCGGGAAAAGGTGCCATACTATCCGGATGTGGATTCTCACGGCACCACTGCTACTGTACGCCCGTTATACAGTCCAACCAAGCCTTGGCAGGCGCTAGAAGAACATGCAGTGTACGTACGTACGAGTCATTCATTCTCAAGGTCACCGGAACCGGCTACCGGGTTCTATTATCCGACTGCCCCTGCTGGAGCGTACAGCTCTTCTTTATCTGCTTGACAATGGCGCCTTGTTAACGAATATGAGTAATACTCAGATTCACTCTTACTCTCGGAGACTGTTTTACTTGCAAATTTGACACCAATGGTATGTAAAGCGATTTGTGTCACGCGCCGGCTAGCCCCTTGCGACTCCTTATCGCACGGTGCTGCCTACAAAGGGAACTGGGCGTAAAGCCCTACGCGTGCGTTGTATTTCGACTCGTGCTCATAGATATCCAGATAACAGAGATCACAACTCACCGCCCCGGGAATTAGAGATAAGCAGTCGGTTAGCTTCGAAAGCCGGTTACTGGTACGGACCTTGCTTCCGAAGGGTGCCACAGTGCTGCGGCTCCGGTGCCCTCTGTGGAGAAAGAAGGGTAAACGGTTAAGGTGAATGCCAACTGAAACTCCTGTGAGGTACCAAGGTGTGGATGGAGAAGTTAATGCATTCTGAGTGAGTGTAACGTCTATTGTATTTGGCACGCCGCGGCGGTCCTGGGCCTTAGCCCAGTTCAGGTTGATTGTTGTCCAGAGATGGGTGGCTATGCATAACTACAGTCTCCAACACAATGACATATCATGTCTTGTGGTTGTGGGCGGGAACGTGCCACTATGTGAAATACGGCTCGACATCTCTCCGAGTTAACTAGTTAGGTAGTTAGAGTAGGAGGACAGCGGACCTTGATCAATCCCAGCCCTCAACTCAGTTGGCCCTTGGCTAGCGAAGTCTAAGTTACTTGAATTTAATCAGTTCAAGTTCTATAGACTCAAGATTACCGCCCCGCCGAAAATGGCATTGATATGTCCCAGCATCCGGTTATGCAGGTTGCCCGATGCATGAAGGCTCGGACAAGCTGACAATGTCGACGGACACAAAATATGGTTTTGTCGCGGGACTGTTGTCACAGAAGCGCAATCTACCCCTACCGTGCACAGCCAGTGTAACTATGTTAAACACATGCAGTGTACTGCATTACTGTCAAAAAGGGATAAACTTTGAAGATCACGTTGGATTCGGAGGCTCTGGTGCCAGGGCCACGACCCAGGTAATCAATGAATGCATCACGGGGACACTTTGGTTCGCCCAGGATAGACGAGCCTCATGCTCATTGTCTACAATAGCCACAACATTAGATACAGCCATCTGCGACGTTGATCCCCACGTTTCGACACTGGCACTACAGCATTGGTCATACGACTTCATCTGAAAGCTGAGCTCAATCGAGAGATGCAGCCACAGATTGAATTCATCTCTAATGAGATATTATCATTATTATAGAGGTAACGGAGTAAAATATGCATCAGTAGCTGTGCCAGTGCGAGGCGCGCGTGGAGGGCAGGCGGAGCAAACATGAGGGGCTGGCACGTGGTACCTCCTAGTTTGGTCGTGTTTTCAACCCTGACATGCAAAGGCACCACCTGATCTGACAATTACGACATCCAATGGGCCCGGCATCTCTTAGCTCCGTAACATCAAATCTGTCTGGATTCCAGTCATAGTTTTGGCCTCGATAATTCACCCATTTTGTACTCTTGTCCAGCCCCAAATGTGACAGATTCACCTTTCGTCCGCACAAGGACCGAGATTGTGGCTACCTTAATTCTCTTGTTTTTAGCCGGGTGTTCTGATTTCCTTTCCAAGTTAAAGTGTTAATGGTGCACGAGTCCAACTTCCTGTGCATGTCGCGCTGTGTTCAAAGCTTGATCAGATTGTCAATGGTGGAGACCACAGTGCTCTGACCCAGTCCTGGCGCTTGGATGGACGGCCCTCTAACTTGAGCGAGTCGTTCGAGGCCCTCTCCTTGCTCTCAAACGAAGGGATTGACACGGCTCAGAGCGCTGTGCTTTCCGCATCCATCCCGAGAACCGCTTCCAGTTTTGAGGCTCCGGATTCCAGAGTCTTTGTGTATGTGGGATATGAGTTGGCGTGTTGGCGTACTACAGCGCTTACACCGGTTACTATGGTCGCCCTCACGCGTTGGCAGTGCAAGAAACATCATATTGCATGAGACAGATTGACGAAATCGACATGTCCTGATGCTCGCGTCTCGGATGACTATTCTGG
The DNA here is from genome assembly GCA_003314055.1 of Lactifluus hygrophoroides. NCBI lineage: Eukaryota > Fungi > Basidiomycota > Agaricomycetes > Russulales > Russulaceae > Lactifluus > Lactifluus hygrophoroides. The sequence goes on along the minus strand of QLPC01002609.1, from coordinate 20,678 downwards.
GCCTCCGCGGGCTATATCTACACTGGAATAGAGTGGTTCTCTCCTCACCTTTCCTCAAGACTCACAACGTGTAGTCCCCCCTCGTAAGTCGTCGCAAAACGACTCACTCCTAGAGTTCCCTTCTCATGCCCCACAGATTCTTTTCATAGATCTACTCTTCCCCATAATACTATTGGTCGTCGCTTCTTCCAACCTAATTTACTCTCATTGCGTCGCGTCCTTAGCAAATGTCTTCAAATCCTTTCACCATTGGTATCGTTGGCGGCGGTATGGCAGGTCTTTACGCCGCCCTCCTTCTCCAACGCGCAGGTCACTCTGTCCATATATATGAAGGGGCAGATCGCGTTGGAGGACGTGTCCACACTCACTACTTCAACGACGACAAGAACCAATACTTTGAGGCGGGCGCCATGCGGATACCTCATTCACCATATCAGTCTATCCTTTTCGAACTCATAAAGTATATCCAATCTTCTAATCTTCCCTCCGACAAACAAGTCAACCTCATCCCATACAATCTTACATCCCCTGGTAACTTTGTCTACATCAATCACTGCAGACCCGAGTCTCTCGATGCATCTTCCACAACCCCTAGATCTATCAATTGGCCACTACCGGAGGACACGAGGGCCAAATTCCAGGATCGTACAGCGGGGGACCTTATGCTCGAGGCCGTCAGCCCTTTCCTTCAGAAGTTGGAGCGCAACTTTGTTGACGGGTTCAACGAGATCTGTCAAGAATACGACAACTACTCTTTTCGCTTTTACCTCACTTCCGTTCTTGGGTGGCCGACTGAAGTCATCGACTTCATCGAAACCGTCACATCCCAGACAAATCAGTTCTCTCTCAGCGTGACAGAGATCGTTATGGAGTACATAGACTTCAATACGAAAGAATGGTCGACGATTGCGCACGGGATGAGCCGTCTTCCCCTCGCGATGGCCCATCTCATCGGATGGGAGAACATTACTCTCAACGCACGCGTCACAGGTATCAGGAACGAGGTCGATGGGAGGGTCACGGTTTCGATCAACGGCGCCACTGAGGCGACATTCCAAAAGCTCATCATGGCTATTCCCCCTCCAGCCTTGAAAATGATTGCTGATCGACCTGCCTGGTGCAGTCACAAAGAACTTGCGATCCGTTCCATGCATTTCGAATCACTCTACAAGATGGGCCTACATTTCAAGACTCGCTTTTGGGAGCGTGTTGATTCTATGACCTGCAAGGGGGGCCAGTCGACTACGGACCTTCCGATCCGTTGGATCGTTTATCCATCGAATGGCATCGGTGATGACGGCCCAGGTGTCCTACTAGTCTATTCGTGGATGACAGATGCGAATGCTTGGTTGCCGTTGACGCCAGACGAGCGATGGCATCTTGCGCTAGCAAACCTGGCAGAAATCTACAACGGCAAGATAGATACGAAGGATGGAAGCGTGATCAATGTCTACGATCTCATCCTAGAAACTTCGGATGCCGTCTGGTCGTCCCGGAACTCCACAGGCGATGCCATGTTCCTGCCGGGCCAATTTCTATCACGTTTCGAAGCTGCTCGCCGACCGGAAGGTAACATATACTTCGCGGGGGAGCATCTGTCACGTCACCACACGTGGATTGCGGGCGCGTTGGAGTCTGCATTGGAGACGGTATCCAACATCATAGGGCCGACACCGCATCTCGCACCAATTGAAGTCCACGCTCCAGTGGATATCAAATCTCACGATAACGTCAAGCGCCCCTTATCAACAGATGGTTCTCACACTCACACCGCGACTGCGAAGTCGGAGAAAATCGTCCTCGTCACTGCTCGCACTAGGAAACGGCAGACCTCAAACGTCGATTTCGTCCTCCGAGTCTACAAGCAGCCTTTTGGCTTTGATGACCAGTGGAGGTCTGTCCTCGCGTTGTCTGGCACAGGAATCGCGACGAGTCTTCAAACACTGCGTATCGACTCGGTTTCCCCCGGGGGTTCGACCCGTCCATGCGATTAGGCCTCGAAGTCGCTGGGATTCCAGGCCCACAGGGCACAAAAGCGAGGGGGGTTTAAACAATGTAGAACCCCGTGTGCGTGCCCCAGCGGGGGACCAAAACTGGATGTTCAGATAGGGGTGTTTTGTATTATTGTCTCTCTTTTTACCTCACTTTCGTTTTGTTTATATTTTTATATACGCATAGACACTTGGCGTGCAAAACGTCACGTAGAACCACTCAGCTTGTAATTTATATGCACTACTGTCCTGACAATATTTATTGTTGTTGTAAAACTTCTATGGTGTGCCACAAAGTACTTCGGAAGTGCCGCAGTTTTTCTTTGCGGTAACAGGGTGGAGAACTTACAAGGCGCACTACGTGGTCGCCCCCGTCCCCCGTCTGTGGGCCCATTTTTACAAGAGTCTAGCGTAGCCTCGTGTTTCTATGGCACGTGTAAATACTCAACTGGCCAAATGACGAATCTTCGCAGAGACGCCTGTCCCGCGCCTACGGTCACACTGCTTGACATAACATAGCTTACAGATAACCCCCCGAGTTCGTGAGAATGCCCACTGGGTTGGGTGTTGCCTGGATGGTAACATAGAGGGGTTAGCGCATTCACTCAGGAGGTTCGGAAGACGTTGCCGCACGCCGCACGAGTTGCGTAACTCCTGAATCGATTAAGAGAGACGCTGTCGGACTGCTTAGTCCACTAGCCTTGATAACCGGCAAGTGGCGTGATTCAATTGGGCGTAAACTTCATCTTCGGCATAAGGTTTGTCTGCCAGTAGGGATGTTTGAACACGTTTTGTCAAGCAATGACCACAATTTTTTTTTTTACAATTGATTGGTGCTGGTACCCTTTCAGGAACGACTGCTGTAATCCTGTGGAGCCAGTATAGCCTTGTCGGACTAGTTTTATCCCCATTCCATAATCAAGAGGTGTGGACGTGCCTGTAACTGACAAAAACCTGAGCGGTCGGCGGGGATCATTGCCCTGCAGATCATGAGAGCTACCAGATAGTGATCTCGATGAAGAGAATGTAGTGATTGAAATCCAAACGTCCAGCGCTCGGTCGAGATGATTGCAGGATGAGGGATGAGGTTGATCCCAGGTGCCAAATACTCGGGTCAAATTGACGTGGGAAAAAAACGGCTGGCGGCTAATGAAAAACGTGTTGTCCGCCGGCTCTTGCCGTCTTCTGCCACAGGTTTCATGACAATGGCCTGAGGCGCTTCTTCTCCCTTCCCTGCAATTTTTTGATTCTATCCGTACCGCCGTCTATAGGCACAAGTACAGCATTGACGGGGAACAATTTCGCCGCTGTGACGATCAAGGCACGCCAAATTGTTGGGTGAAAACAGGCTTGGCAGTGCTGTTGTATGCGTGTCCCTAATGAGTCGTCGACGTCGCACACCCCTTCCCCAGAGAACCAACCTTGACCATTTGCGTAAGACAACCAGCAGGTTCATAGGGGTACTACAAGCCTCCATTCGAGGCAAGGATGGGTCTCGTGGTGTGTGCCTCATCAACCAAATGTTTTAGTCCTTATTGGTCTTCGACTCCATTCGGGCTCGCCGAGCTTGAAATGGAGGGTGTCGCTGGCGTATTAGTACGTGCTCAGCGGAGGTGGACACACAATTGTCCGCTGCACTCCCGATAAGTCAAACGTTGACAAGATTTCCGGATGGTATTCTCCAATAATTTGGCTTGTGCACTTCCCCTTTCTGCCTGTTCGAGAAGCCGCCAACTTTAGAACGTAGCGGACGTTTCAACGGACTGTTACAGCTTTGACAAGTACAATCGGTTGAAGGCATGAATGTATCTGCTCACTATCTCAGCAGTCGAGCAGGGACTTGATCGGAGGCCGTGCGTTCCCTTCCTCAAGCCGGCCCGCATTGGTCGCTGATGCTCTCTGTGTTGGTCATTTTGGCTAAACGGCGCGTGACGTGTACTATTTCCCCTCCTTATTGGGATGAACACGCAGAATCATCAGAACCTTCTCTATCTCACGACAATCACAGTAATCTGGAAATCTCTAGATACTGGACGTAACGCGCGCGCTCAAGATACAAGCCGCAAGCGGCATACAGGTGCAATCCCGTCCTCCGTCCCCTTGTATCGAGCATCGTCACAAGGCCACGTAAACTTGCCGCTTGCTTACAGCAAGCCACCCTCCGCCGTGCATGCTCTGAGGCATCTGGCCAGCTGGTCTTACGTCTTTGATGGCGTGAGAGCTTCTAGTAAGGAACTTCACAACTCCTCAGTTTGGTCGGCGCGCTGAGTGTTACCATTCCCTTGTGGGCAGCGCGCTTGTTGGGCGTTAAATTGACGTCCCGTTACGGCCAGACTACTTCTCTATGTGCCTTCACATGCAAATACTACAGGAACTTCCCGCTGGTATGGCCGGCGGCAACCATCTTCTCTCCGTACTCGCTCGGCTGTATCGTCTCGGTAAGGAAACAAAGTAGTATGACATGTTCACGGGTGAATCATTCTTGCTTACTGCTATCCTGCTTTGCATTACAGACGGTCTATCTTCCGAACCCCCTTTCCGTGTTTCTCCATTCACCTGTACTGCAAGGCCAAGGTGTCCTGACACCATAATGAGTGGAGCAGGAAGCTTTGGGGGCGTTGCGTACGTACGGGCCTGGTTAAGATCACTGGAACATTACGTCTTGGTGCCTCCCCCCGCCCCTCCTCTCCGCCGGCTCTCCGACTCTGAGACCAGCTCTCGATCACTTACCGTGGCTGTTTTCGATGCCACCCCTCGCTTCTGTCATCTGGTTCTACTTCCCATCGTCGTGTTCGGAACCCTTCATTACGATCTGTCCCTGTGAGGCCAGTCTTCGTCCTGCGTTTTATAAGACGAGACTTCCATCGCAACCGCGCTGCAAGTCTCTTGACATCAAGAACGGTGGGGGGAATGCGATTCGGCCTTTAGTACTCATAAGAGCCTTCTATACAATGGCCATTAAGCCAGAGAGGTGATGCCTCTCTCGGGAGTTTCTCCAGCTTGAACGTGAGGAAAGTCGGCGTTTAATCGAAGGGTGATGTTGGATCCCGGATCACTTTCAATGCAAACTCACATGTCAATTTACTCTCAGCCAAGGGGGCCGCAAATGGCATATCATTGGCCATCACGAGTTGAGGTGAGCCCGGCAGATTCCAGGGCAGCGCAAGGGCATTTGCAGTACGAACGCACAACAGTACCAGATCGGGATAGCCGTGTTCTTCGACCATTCGTCCTTGACGGCGTCCCCTGGGGTAAGTTTTTGGCTTCCCGATCACACATATCTGGAAAGGTCACGCTGTCTGAAATATTTCCACACACAGATTGACGGTCGGAATATTTTAATTACATGGTTAGGATACCTTATCTTTGGGTCATCTTTACCTTAATTTTAATGAAGGCGCGGGAGGGTGGAGTGAGCTGGAAGTTGTCAGGTACCATAAGTGATTGATAGACCCCATCATCGCTTGCGTGTTAGTACGACGGCATGGGTGGTATTTATAAGCAGAATGAAGCTTCTTTTTACTACGGAACGGCCTGGGTTGCGTTGAATGTGATGGGAAGAGACTGGACGAATACGGGAAATTGAAATCCAGGCGGGGTCAAAGCTTGCTTGCTTACATACGAGAGATTGGACATATAATAAACTCACGACTAGTCGCACTTCTCCCTCTCTCCGTCCACGCAGTCTAAAATCAGTTCTCTGAACACTTCTTTCGTTGGCCCTCCGAGTCATGGATTCAAACTACCTTCTGCAGCTCGACTACCGACAACACCGCCCCGATCATCCGGATTATCGGCACCTTTACCCCACTGCCAATGACACACACACTTCATTCTCTTCTGACGATGTCGACTCTCAATTCTGGTCATTTTCCTACCCATCGTCCCACTCCTCCGAATACCCTCGACACCTCTCCTCTCAATGCGACCCTCTTCCCGACACGGCGCCCCCTTTCGTCTACGAACCCCCCACACACGCTGTGGAAGAGTTGGCTGCTGCGTCCACTCGCCTGGGCATTTTCGATATCAGTGCCATCCATGCTCCCGTGGGCTCAGCAGAGCCGTGGGGCCCGCGGAATGAAAGTGAGCACCTGGTCCAGGGTCTGTTGTCCACTGTTGCGCCCCCTCTCGCTCCTCACGCCTTGTCGCCCGTAAAAGTGAACTTTGATGGCCAACTCGCACTATCTCAAAACAGTCTGGAACACGCGAATCCATTTTATCCCGTGCCTGTACCATCCCCTCCTTGGATTCACCCGTCTCCAAGCTCGGACACCACCCCTCCCATGACCAATTCCCCATCATCTGCCCTCGCCCCCTATACCACTCCAGCGCTTTCCCCCATCGCGACCGAACAACCCTCAAATAACGTCCTCGTAGACACACGCGAAAACACATCTGTCTCGGAGGATGCCGAGCCTTCCCCGCAAAGCCCCCTTCAAGCGGCGGCCCGCAGCGCTCCAGGTCCGGGTCGCCGGCCCGGAGCCTGTTCACGGTGTAAGAAGCTCAAAGTAGGTCACGCCACTCCAAACCGTTGAATGTCCGATCACGAACGTACTTGGCAGATGCGATGCGCCTTCGGCTCTGACCCACGCACCTGTATCAGATGTGCCGCTGGTTCGCACCACTGCGTTGTAGAGGGGCGGAAAGCGAGGACTCCAGGGTGAGTTTGTTTCGAGCCAAACCCCCTCTGTCTCAATTCACCCACCAATGTGTAGACAACGTGAGAATCTATTGAGACAGATTCGCGAAAAGAATGAAACAATATCTTCTTTGCTCAATCAACTCCGAAACACCTCTGTCGCAACACCTATATCGATCAATGCCGCGCGCCTCGCATTGAAATCTGCCGAGCGAGATAAGCATGGTGAAGTACTATCTTGGATGGAGAGGCGTCATGCTGTTAGCACCCACTCGTCGGAAAAAGCGTGTGTGGCGTACGACACGTCGCAGCTCGAAGACGATGACATGTACTCGTCCTCAGACGACGAAGATGAGAATGACGAAGACCGCCCTCTAAAGGCACTTATACGCTCCACTTCGATATCGGAGAGCCCACGGATTTCCGCGTTGCCAGAGGAAGCTACTCCACTCGGGTTTCTCGCTACATTCTCTTCCCAGTGGAATCGTTTGAACGGCAGGTCTCCGAGTCCTCTTGGGGCGGACGTATATGGGATTGCGAATAAGCGGTACTTCCAGCCTAGTGAGTTTCTTGCCGTTCCCTATCCTTCCACATCAGTGCCCTCATCCGTGAATGACTCCAGGTCCATACACGGACTTGAACCTTCGGCGAATCGTTATTGAGCGCGAAGCGGTCCCAGAGATCCTGCTTTCAGGACTTATCACTCCCAGTGAAGCTAAGGAGTTATTTGATTTGTAAGCTTTTCTAGTACTCGTTGTTTCCTAGAATTCGATATTGAGAGAACGCTTTAGATTCTTTGATCACATCAACGTGGGTCACTTCGCACTCCTTTCTCTTGTTGTATGCATTAACATTTTCGACTGGCGAATAGCCATATCTAAGCTTGCTCGACGAGGCAATACATAGCGCGGCATCGGTGATGAGACGATGTCCTTTCCTTTTTACTGTTGGTACGTGTGCACTTTGCTGCAGAATTTGTGACTTTACAGACCTGGACTTAGTCTGCGCCTTGTCTTCTCGATATTATTCCCGACGTCCGGGGCTCTATAATCTTGCGATTCATTTTGCAAAGGCCTCAGCAGCCTCTGCCTTTATCGATGGCTGGAAATGTGTGGAAATGTGTCAGGCCTATCTGATGCTCACTGCATATCCTGCACCCACGCAACGCTATGAGGACAACCGCACTGGCTTCTACTCTGGTATTGCGACCAGGTATACCAATCACCCCTTGTCTTGATATACCTACCTAATGACGCATTCCAGACTTGCCTTGGAGCTCGGGCTCAATCGTGACTCGACCACCCATCCACTTGACGAACGACATGAACGTGAAATACTCAATCGCCGGCGGACGTGGATGATCTGTACTATTATGGATGGGAGCACTTCCTTGGAAACAGGGAAAGCCCCAGGTGTCGGAAAGGACGAGGTTTATCTGCAGCTCCCTGTAATCGATAGTCAATCTGACTCGATGTCGGACAGCTTACGTCCAACGCATCCCGCTGGTGCTCGGCGTCCAAGTTCCAACACCCTTTTGATGCGGACCTTCCCGCGATCATCGAGCATCTTAGCATCATGCATCGATTCACAGATGCAATCAAGGGCGTGGGCCCCGAGGTAAAATTCCTTGTCTAGCCGCAACATCCTTGACCTTTAATCTACCCACCCTAGAAAAAGAGTCGCGCGTTGGATCGTTTGATTGCCCGCTTTGACCGTGATTTGAAAACCTCGATTGCCAATACGAGTGTTAACGTCGACCCACGTCGTCGTGGACGAGGTTGGTAGTAACATACTATGTTTTCCCCGCTGTCAGGCTTTGACATACAAGAATCAATCACAGATTTGAGTGCGCGGCATCGGCATGGGATGGTCCTCTTGTGCGTGATTCATACTCTACCATGTGTTTCCTTTGGAGAGGGTGGCTGATAAATTTGCAGCTTGTATCAATATTGTCGCATTATCATTCATTCATTTGGCCACAAAGCGGAGACATCCGATTCTGCGCCCCAAATGAAACCAAGTGCTTATGTTACTACTGTGTGTGCAATCGCATCAGCATATCGTTCGGGTTTCTGAACTTTGACTCGCAGTGCATGGAAGCCGCCTTTGCGTTGCTTGATTTATGGATGAACTATATGCATTCCATTGGTCATGTGCCGTATGCGCCAGACTTTTTCTTTGTTGGCACAGGCTTTGCTGGTGCATTTCTCCTCGAGGTTTGTCTCCATTTTTCATGTCCCCTTTCTTTTCTTACAGGTTTCGACGTGACCAGCTCCTGAGACCACATATTGCTCCGACGTTGACTGCGGAACAACGTGAACGTGTTATCAGTGTATGCAAGACCGTGATAGAGCAGCTGCGTGCGGCGGCTGCTGATGAAGCACATGCACCGCACTCGTATGCTGTGTTCCTTAAGAGTGCGTTGGACAAGGCCGTCATCGAGCCCCCGGTACCAGCCCCTACGGCCAGGCCAGCCCAGAGCCACCCACCACATGCGACCTCCTCCTGTCTTGCCTGATACCGTTTACGTTACTCATTCATATTTATGTCGTGCACGCTGTATGTATTCCCGTTGTCACACTTGGCTCAGTTTGTTCTTTCTCCCGGTTTCACCCCTTTACCGTCTACCATGATGCTTGTAATGTGTTATGTGCTCCCTATATGTTAGCTTGCGGAATTCATTTTGTCAAGGTCTCATTCTCACGAACATGGACAACGCCTCTGAATAGCGGTTGGACGTAATAAATTCAACGTGTTTTCAATGTCAATAAAGTCGGAGGAAACCTAATCGTACGTCAGGTACAATACAAACCTTCGATAATCAGGGGCTTCGGAGTCTTTTCACATCTCGATGTAATTGTATTTGAAATTCTACCCATTGTCGCTTAGATGAAAGCATCCGCCTATCCGCCGTAACCGAAAAAAGTCGGAACGAACAAAGGCCTTGTGCCTTGTGATTGTGAAGAAAATAAAGGGTGACGAGAAAAAAGATGCACAGCCTAAGCGCTCCGAATCACTTTTTCCAATCATTGGTTAATATCTCTCTCAGTAAATTTCGAGTGTTGTATTGAGATGGATGCAATTAACGGCATAATGCACCGCAGCTTCTCTTCTCTGTGATGGTGGGCGGCTGGTGTGTAAGGGTGGAAAGTTATGACGCCTCTAGCTTGGGTCCTCCACAAGCGCTCAATCAAGCCGTGCGTTTTGCACGACGTGGAGGCGTACAGTACGTGTGACAAGGTTGTTGATTGAGTACTAGTACTGATGCTTGTATGAAAACATGCTGTGAAAACGTGGCAAGAGCTCCCCCAAAAATAAGGTATGCACAGTCATGCTTAGCATGAGACACTATTCTTGTGAGATCTGAAACATGGGTAATTCATTAGGCTGCCATAACATAGAGAAACAAATGTAGAAAAACAAAGTCACAGATCGCCTGGAACATACTAAGACCGATCAAATAGAAGAAGTATGAGCGCGTCCAATCAGTATCGGTATGGCCAGCAGGTTAGAGAAGAAATAAGAACGTTTGTCGGAACCGTTGGAACAACATATAGGCGGAAAGGAGGAAATATAGCACATGTTCATTCCGAGTCACTACAGTGGTCATCATGATGGACGAGTCAGCACGACAACAAATATGATAATATATCCATGTGCAACAAATAAGGCACCGGCGCAGCCAATGACCTCAATCTGTAGTACCGTAGCTAAAAAGAAGGGAAGCCAACAGCTCAGGTAAGCCACCGGTCGGTGTTCATTACGGATACGGACATTCATGTGGATTGTTGATAGCCACGGCGGCGAGTGGCCTAAAGAAACGGCTGATTCGCTTACATAACGTGATGTGGAGTCAAGAGTTCGATATCAATACGATCACGTGGATGGGATGCTTGCGGTTTGAACACCGACGTGCGGTATCATTCGTGGTCTCCGACATGAGGGACACGTCAGCAAGGATGACACCCTTCGGAACCGTGGAGGAACAATGCATATGACGCCATTTCTCGTCCGTAATTACAGTACTTATGACCCCTGTGGTGAAGAGGAGGGCGTTCCGCGTCTCTCTTCAAGTCGGCTCGAAGGAGAAAAAAGGAACAGAGGTAATGTGGCAGCGAGCGGCCGACTCTTCTTCTTCTCGCCCGATAGCTCTTTTTTGTAGGTCCTTGTTGAGTGGGAATGTTCGACTCGACAAATCCATTTGGATATTGGATACCGAAGGAAGGAGAGGAAGGTCAGTACACCTCGATTATCATTGGATCATCTCTTATCTGTGAGACTTGCTTTCGCACTTAGCCCCGTTTGAAGGCTGTTCTTCTCATGTCTCGTTGGTTCTTATTCCTGTTCAATCTGTCCTTCCAATGTTTGCAGCGCTCCGCCTTGCCCCAAAGGTATAGTTACTACTTCTCAGCATCGACTTCTCTTACTCTCCGTCTAATTACTACGTGAGTAACGTAAAATGATATACTGATGGTACTAACGTATCGTATGCTTCGTATACCCCATCCATCTTTCATGCACATGCATAGTAACATCCACAGCAGAAAAGCAAGATGAAAGCAAAAAAGGGAGAAGAGAGACCGTTCCAAGATGTAAAAAAAAAGTCGCTGCAAGGGGCAAAAGGGCCATCGACCCTGAAAGAAGACTTGGGCAAAGAATAATGGTCAATGACATGCACCTCTCCGCTTTGCCAGTGGTGATCGGCCTGGCCCTCGGTCCTACGACTTATGACGCCAGGCCTAGGCGCACAGGAGTCCTGACCTTCCGTTCTCTCGCCCGCACACACACAAGGGACGAGCTGTGCAGGCACCTCAAGCTTTCCACGAGAGAGGCATCACCAAGGTATACAACTACATTTAGTTGGTTGGTTGGCATGCGTACGTGCAAGCCTGAGAGATAAACAGTACACTACCTTGGTCACGGTTGGCAATGGCTTGGCATTTCCTGAAACTGCCAAAATGGGCTGGACAACCCATTCAAAATTCTATTTATAAACCGTTTTACAACTTCGGTCTGCCGTTTCGCTGTCCTGTGACATAACTTATAAGTCCGGGTACTGGTACTGCATGCATCGTGACGCGCGAATTACGACAGACTTTACTGTATATCAAAGCGGCCCCCTGATACGTACTGCGACCGTGACGGCACGCAACCCCTATGATAATGGTTACTGCCTCAATAGCGACATATCTCGATCGACGCAGTTATTATCTTTGCGGTCCACAAATAGTATAGCAAAGCATCTTTGGCATTTACGTTTTTGCGTCGTATCGATGGTCGACGTAAGGTGCGGTGAGCGTACTTCGTTCCGGTGGGCGGCAACGCCTTTCGTGTTGTCATTGTCGCTTACCCGCAGCCAGCGGTTCCTCGCACTTAGATGCACCGAGAATGTACATAGCAATTGTGGCTTCGCTGCTAACTTACAGTGGGGACCAGGATTCTCTCATTCGTCAACTGAAAAAACGGTACTATGTATTCCATTTACCCATCGAGTGACCGATAAGGGCGAGGGAGGGTGAGAGTGGGCTAAGTTGCAACGGACAGTTAACAGAAGATAGTAATGGTACAAAGAGATATGGGCAGCCAGATACAAGAAAAAAAGGCGGAGCGACGACAAAATCCATCATTGTGTGTGTATCGAAGAAGTTGTCTGGTTTGCAAAGACGAGCTCACTTCTTGGCGCCGAATGCCTCCTACAAGGAAACATCTTTAATCGGGCGATTCTACGGACGCCAAGAAACCAAATGACGCACCTTGATCTCCGCATCATACTTCTGCGCAACCTTCTTCCGCTGAATCTTCTGCGCCGCCGTGACGAGTCCGCTTTCAGGCGTCCACTCGTCCGTCGTAAGCACGATCGCCTGGAGCATCTCCATGGTCTTGAAGCCGCTCTTCTTCCCTGCCGCGTTACACTCTTTGAGCACCAAGGCCTTGACCTTTGGTCTTGCGCACAAGTCCGCGAGCGGGGTGTCCTCGTCGAGGAGCGCGGCGCGCAGGTGGGCCTCATGCGGCACGACGATCGCGATAGGCTGCGTCGCATCTGGTGTAGCGTGGACGCAAAGGTTCGACACAAGGTTGCACGACTTGTAGGTCGACTCGAGGCGCTCAAGCGCGATATACTCGCCTCCCTGAAGCTTGATGAGGTTCTTGATACTGTGCACATGAGAAGTTCTCAAACTCCGAATCGGAACAATTGGATCGTGGTGAGCTTACCGATCAATCACCATCAAGGTACCATCCTTATTCCACTGGCCAACATCGCCAGTGCGTAACCAGCCGTCAGTCGTGAAGATGGTCTCATCGTTATTGAGGTCATCTCGCTTGTAGTAGCCGCTGGTAACAGATGCGCCACGGAGTAGGATCTCACCCTGTGGCGGATCACTGTTCGAGAAGTATCCGGCTTCGGGCAAGTCGAGCAACTTGATTTCTATGGATGGAGAAGGGAGACCAACGGTACTATACCGCATCATGTCTGGTGGAAGGATGGTGCACATGCCACAAGTCTCGGTCATACCATAACCTACACGCCATCTATTAGTCCAAGTGTCGGGAAAACCAGAATGAAGTGATGAAGTCGCACCCTGAACGAGCGTAACTAGACAAAGATTCAAGAATTCCTGCGTCTCACGGGACAGGGCCGCGCCACCTGACAGGGCCAAGCGGAGCCGACCACCGGTTGCTTGCTTGATCTTCGAGAACACGACAGCATCGACGACGGTCTTGAGTCCTGGGACGTCTGCCTTCTTGATTGTCATGGCGCCGTTGAACAGGGACTTGCGGACCGCGCCACTACTGTTAACTTGTGAGAGAATGCCCTTGCGGATGAGCTCCCAAACAGCAGGAACGCCGACCATAATCGTCGGACGGAAGGCCTTGATATCACCCTGGCAATTGCGTACGGACTGGTCCGTAAGCGTCTTGACACGACCGTAACCACTGCAAATGCCAACAAAGACAAAGCAGAGCTCCACCACGTATTCGAGGATATGAGCGAGCGGAAGGAAGGCGAGATACGAATCATCTGGCTTAAGGTGGTGACCGACAAGCGTGGCAACCGAACCGATGGATGAGACGAGATTAGCATGGCTAATGACGACACCCTTGGGCGGTCCCGTAGTACCGGACGTGTACATGATGCACGCCACATCCTTTGAAGACGGAAGACGGCGTTCCGCAGCTTCGATTGGCTGGGCACGGCCGAGTTCACGCAAGCTGTCAAGTGAGTGCACGATCACTCCTTCACGTGCGCTCTTGATCTGAGAAATGAGCGACTCTGGGGGTTGACCATCATAGATAACGACTCGCAAGGATGGAACTTCTCCGATGACCTTGGCCACGACAGGTAGTAGTTCGGCGTTGGTAAAGATGCCCACGCACTCGGGCTCATTAAGCGAATGTTGGAGACCTGACTCGCCGAGAGTGTCGTAGGCAGTAGCAACCGTCGCCGATATGGTCGCACAGCCGTACGAAATGTATTGCCAAGAGGGACTGAAAGCATATGGGAGTTAGCAAGGCGCCACAGGGAAACTCGGAAATAGAAAGGAAAAAAAAAACAAGGAAAAACACAGCCACGTATACACTCTTTACCCGTTATCGCCAAAGGGGACCACCCATATAAAAACTCAACGCAGTAGTATCCTCAGCCCAGGCTTCAGCCCTCACATATCCACACGGCGCACTGACATGCAAATGCCGCGTGAACTTGTGACGAGCGGGTACGAGGTGTGGCATCGGCAGTTCCAAACCAATTATTGAAAAAATAGACGCAAACGTCGTCCAGTAGTCAATCACCGCCCGAGCAAGGGGTGCCACGGGACGAAACGTGACCTCGACTGAGACTTGGTGGGTAGATGTGATATGAGGGACGTCGCGCGTGGCACTACGGTGGCGTAAAACGAGTCATGGAACAAGGCCACTCCATTCCATTCCTCACAATTCACGCAAACGGGTCCGAGAATAGGAACGAAAAATGGAACGAAACGGGGAACGTTGAAAAATAAGAAACGAGGAGTGCAAACACAAACACAGAGAGAGGGAGAGGGATAGTAGGGCTCACCTAGTCTGAGCATAGATATTGAACACGTCATTCTTCTGTATGCCGAGCTTGAGGAGGCCACGGGCGACCTCAGAGACGGCGGTCTTGAGATCGAAAAAGGTGATATACTTGTAGTCGGACAGGTGAAAGTACTTCCAAGTCTTGGTCTCCTTGACCTCCTGACCGCCGACCGTCTTGGTGACCTCCTTCTGTTCCTCGATGATATCAATCACGTCGCGGTATCCATATGCGTTGCGTGTGCCGTGGGTACGGCTGGCGTACATGAGCACGTCGTAAACGGTGTTGATGCCCTCCACGGGGGCAGTGACCAATCGGTCTTGAGTCTTCTCCAGTCTGCGGACTCGGGACTCGCCTTTCTTCGCGGAAGCACCAACCTCAACTGAACCATTTCCCCAAGATTCATTGGGACCGAGGTGATATGCATAACTAGCCATCTGGACGATACTATGAGTGGTCTATCGGTGTTCTGTCGGTGTTGGTGGTAGATGGGGTAGAGGCAACGACGCGATTCCGTCACCATATTAGGCTATAATAAATAGGCCCGCGGACCCACACAGGTTGGTTCCTAGGCTACAATAATGTATTGATTCAAAAGATTAAGCAGCCCAAAAGAACATCACTGTCGTGCAAAACAACAAAGAGCAACCCAGATATACAACGAATAAAGAGGGATGATACTATAAAACGCCAAGTCACACCACGTCACCAGTACGAGAGGGGGGTCCTCCAAACTCGTAGGCTAGCTCTCGTTCTCCATTGCTTCCTTTTCAAATTTCTTCTTCATTACGCTCACTGTGGACCGAGAATCAATCGTCATATCTTCAACCAGCCGCACTACCATGTGTGCTCACCTTCACGCGAGACCTGACCCGAAGACATCCATCCGTCAGGAAAAGCAGCGACAATTTTCTGATATAATGTTTTACGTAGGCCCTGCTCGCTCACTTGCGATGCAGAGCCTTCTAGCGTGCTGGGAGGAACAGCGAGGAAAAAAAAAAAAGAAAATGAGCGAAAGTTCGTCACGTGGGCCATACCCTCACACACTTTTTCTCGTTCTCGATACGGCAGCACTCGTTCGAGAGGCAGACCAGATTCCAAATAAGTCCCTTCATCGCCTCGCTCATCTTGTATTTCTTCGCTGGTGGATGCGCGTCCCTCGTGTCCTTGGTGTCCTTACCCTCCCCGTCTGCGCTCTTGTCAACGTCCATCGCTGTACCGTCGTCCCCAGGCGGTAAGGGCGCAGCTCTGGAAGCTGGTGAGCCATCAGCTGAGGCCGTGCCCGCACTCTCCACTTTCGTCTTTTCCTGCTTCTTCTCTACAAGGAAAGCATCAGCATGGCTGACGTCACAAGTAGATATGCCTTACCCCATGCAACGACGCTCCGCTCCCACTCCTCCTTTGCTCGCGAGAAACCCTCATCTGCAGCCGTCTTGAGTTCTGCCAGTAACTCATCTTGGCGCTTCACCAGAAGAGCCATATGGTCAGGAAAGATTTGACGCTTGATGAGTTTCTGCATTCCATGTGTGAGAACGAGTCAATCTAGGGACAGGAAGAAGAAACGAGACGTACGCTCATGGTAAACCGGTTGTACGGGAATATGCGTGGCATCAAATTGAAAAAGTTGTCATTGTACTCGTTCAACTTGATTGCTTTGAGCGCGACCGCTCCAAGCACCGGTCGAATTCCTGGTGGAAACTTGCCTTTCGGCTCCCAATTCTCTGTCAAACAGCATTCATGTTATAGTGCAAACAGTCTCTATATATAGATCGACACACACCGTTCGAGATGGCTACCTTGAGCTCCTCAATGGCAGCTTCGAGATCCGGATGGAAAGGGTGCTACGATAAGGAAGTGTCAGAAGAGAACAGTCGACAAACGAACAACGCGCGATATAAACTGTACGTACGATGTCTACTACCCGTCGCTTCTTCTTCCCATTCGGGCTCTCCGCAGAGTGTCTCGTCCTGCGCTTCTCACCGGCCTCCTCCCCGTCTGACAAAAGGGCAATCGAGACGTCCTTCGAGCTCTGCAATTGCGGTTGTGAATGATTACTATGGCTGAGCGTGTGCGGGTAATTGCTTGGACCCGCGATCGGTTCAGGTGCGGGCAGCGTGGACTTCTTCGACTTGGGTTTCCGATGCGACTTTTCCTTCAGCAGCGCAACTTCTCCAGAAAAGACGTAGAAACCTTGTTGCTTCGTCTGTGCGATAAACGTGCGCTCGTCGATCGCGAGTTCCGAGTCGTCGATAAACGGGTCGGTCAGATCGTAGTACTCCGAGCCCAAATTCTTTTTCTTCTTCTAGAACAGTCCGACGTCATTAGGTGTGCGTTTCTGCGATCACATATATGCGTTTCACACCTTCTTTGCCTTCTTCTCTCCACCTCCGTCGGTGCCCATGCCGGATTCAGGCGCGCCTTCGCCATCGCTCTCACTCTCGTACCGTTTCACCGCGGGTGGTGGGGTCGCGGGCCGCTGTCCGGTCGCCTTGGCAAGTGCAGCCACATCCACATCATAGTTTTCCGGACCGCCAAGTTTGATTTCGAGTCTTATTGTTTGCAGTGGAGGTTGGGGTGCCGTGGGAGGCGGTGACGGCGATGGCGACCGCGCGCGTGCTTTGGACTTGGGCTTCCCGGAGGCTGGTTTACCTTTACCCTTGCTATCCGGTTTAATTTTCGGAGGGACGTCTGAAGGTGAAGGATCATCGGGGCCAGCGCTCGGGTTATCGTCGGTGTCCGGGGCGATAGGGGAGACTTGCTGGGAGTCTGAAGGAGGCAAGACAGGAAGTGACACGGAAGTCACGATGGTAGGTGCAGACTTTTGATCCAGCATCTCAATGTCCGAGTCCATGTTCTGTGTCAATGGATGACAGCGACCCCGCCGAGGTTAGGATAAGTGTTGTAGAAGAGGAACATCGACGAGTGACGCACGTAGAAAATAATCCGAGTCAACGAAAATTGTATTGCGAGCGGCAAAGTCTGAGTGATATATATTAAAAGTGGGGCGTGGAGGGACGAGATAACAAGCCCCGGGGACGAACAGGCGAGTCACAAAGCGGACGACGAGCAAAAGGGCTGCGCAGGAGAAGATGCCAAAAAAGGAAAGTTCGGGGGGTGCAGAGGAGGGGGGGAAATTGAGGAGGACGAGGACGGGCGACGAAGAGCGAAAAACATGGCCCGTGCGCAGGAAATTACTATCTGCGGTCGTCGCGGGATCAAGTGGTTACCAATCCAATCCAATCTGTTCTATCTGCGCTTGTCACGGGAAATTCCATCCCCGCTTCACTTGGAGGGCATCAGTGCGAATTCTTCGTCGCTCGCTTCCACAACTTTGTTCTCACCTCTCGATGAAGCAAGCCGAGGCGAGTGAACTCATATCGCCCTCTGCTCGAATAAAACAATTATCGAGAAAGATTCAGAGATGGGTCACATAGGGACAGAGATCGCGCTTCTCTTGCCCCCCCAGTCCATCAATCATGAGTCTTTGTCATCCCTTGTCCCGCGCGCTTTTCGGCGCCTGTCTCTGTGGCCCGAACAACTTCAGGCTTCGCTTCGAAGCTTCAACGTTTCAACTCTCAACCTCTGCTATTTATTTATATTGACCAAACTTTCTGCTCAATTCCCACATAGAGTATCATCATTCATGTCTATCACTTCAACTCACAGTCTGTGAATCCACTCCGACTTCGTAACAGTAAGACAGCACAGCGAGTACAGTTCTACCACGACAGCTTGTCTGGAGGTACGTGGTCACATGCTCGGAGGATCCTGAGACTGTTTGTTGTCTGTCACCACCTGATAATGAAGCGACCAATGTCCTTCTGAGGGTTTCCAGCACACATGACCATTCATCACTGTCGCGATCCCTCGTTTCAAACCACAAAATCAACCAAGTGTCGCTAGAATCCACCCTTCGTCTCCATTGCAGCGTCGTAACCCTATCCATCCGGCATTTTCAGTAAGCAGTGCTGGGGCTGTGACCCGATCTTAGTCGTACGCACCGTCTGTCGTCTCCATAGCATTCTGTGGTTAGTTGAGTCGGGCTGGAACTCCCTAAATCCCGGGCTCAGCCTTGTTTTTTTTTTTTTGCTCGTTAGAGCCGCAGTCCAGAACGTTGTTTGAGACAATGGCTATCCTAGCTGAATCACGTTAAGTGAGCGGAACAGATAAACCGAATGTTGTGAGAGATTATGCCACGCACGCCGCTGTGCATATAGCCACCGATCCTGTGTTGTATTTTTTTTTGTGTCGATTATCCATCAAAGGGTCTAACCAGTCATGCCTACAACCAGTGCTTCGCCACGTTCGAAGTTGGCCACCGGCGGCACTAATCACCGGAGACCATCCTTCAGTGGTGTTGTGGCCGCTTTAGGTTAGAATCGTGCGCCTAGATTACTATCCCACAGCATCCTTGCGCCCATCGTCGCGGTAATGATGATCGAATCCCCCAACCGCGAAATCGACCTCGAAGCGCAATCAATTGCCCCACAATCCCAAGGCACGTCTCCATGTTTTCTCTATAATAAATTTCTTGACGCTTCGAGGAAAACAGACCACGGGAGAAACGAAATTCGTAAGGTCAGCACTCGTCAGTCAGAGGCCGAAGATGCTCAGGCTCCGGGGTGCCCACCGACATCAATGACGGAAAAGGATGGCCAAAATAGGCCGCAATATCAGGCACAGGTTGAAGGAGCTGCGAACCCCGATTCGTGCATCAGAGGACAGAGTCTTGGTGATCTCGTCAATCGCCAACTTGAACCCACGGGCACTGAAAGTGGCCCTCATGGTGGCAAAGATAGCAACATTCCGCAGAAGGAGCCGCCCATGATAGGTGATTTCGACAGCAGCGCCAACGCCTTGTGGACCCTTTACGGAAAAGAAGCGAAGAGTCATGACGAAGCCCGGATCCAATCCTTGAAAGACGACATGGACGGTGTCCTCATATTCGTGCGTCTCCGTTTTTTCATTCTCCAGGTCCTCATATTGACACATCGATGCTATAGGCCGGTTTATTTTCTGCTGTCCTTACTACATTCATAGTCGATAACAAGCAGAAATTGCAAGCGAATCCCGCAGACAAAACCGCGTATTATTTACAGCAAAATGTTGCGATGCTGGCCCAAATATCTCGACAAATTGCCTCGGTCGTCCCACAGATTGCTATCCCATCCACTCCGCCACCACCGTTCCCGACATTTATTCCAGCATCCTCCGACGTCCGCATCAATGTTTTCTGGTTCATGGCCCTCATCTTCAGTCTTTTTGCGGCGCTCCTTGCGATTCTCGTCCAGCAATGGGTCCGGGACTATATGCACGTGTTTCAGCGATACAGCAACCCCTTGAAGAGCGCCAGACTTCGGCAATATGTATACGAAGGCGCGCAGGGCTGGTATATGCCAGTTGTGGCAGAGGCCGTACCTGGTCTCGTCCACGTCTCCTTGTTTTTATTCTTCGCGGGTCTCGCTGCATTTGTGCTGAATGTCAACACGACCGTTGGCATCAGTACGATTGTTCCCATCGCCATCTGCGGATTACTTTACGTCTTCACGATGTTTGCACCGATCATATATCCACAGTCGCCATACCATAACTCGTTCTCTGGACTTTTCTGGTATCTAATCCAGAAGGTGTATGGGAGGACGTACAAGGACCGGGCTTCTAATGGCGTCCCGAAGGTCGTGAGTTCAATTATGACAGAAGGGCGGATGCAGCTTGCGATGGAGGAGACAGAAGGGCGCAAGGATCGGGACATGCGAGCAATTCGGTGGCTGGTTGGTGACCTTACTGAGGACGCCGAGATGGAATCATTTGCATCTGCCATCCCTGGCTCCTTCACCACTGAATGGGGTCTCGAGGTGTGGAAAAAGGCCTCGGGAGCCACGGAAGAGCGTCCGCTGGTCCCACCTCCCTTGAATATCACCGCTACTTGCAGCCCTCTTGTCCGCATTGGACGTGTTATCTGTATGCGCAATACAACTAGCCCGCACCCTCCCAT
>QLPC01002600.1:0-18955 GCA_003314055.1 Lactifluus hygrophoroides | reverse complement strand
ATAAAGGCTGAGGACATAGTCAGGTACTGCGCCAAACCGGAGGTGCTGGCTCGCTTGAAGCGCACCAAATCTATTTCACTGTGGACAGCTCGTCAATGGCTTGGTAGAATGGGTTACCGGTGGAAGACGAATCACAAGGGCCAATATGTTGATGGCCATGAACGGGTTGATGTTGTCGATTACCGACAAAAGGTATTCCTTCCAGCAATGGAGCTGTATGAACGTCGTATGCAAACCTGGTTGGAAGGGCATGGGTGGGATTTGCCCCCAGGCATTTTTCGTGCTATCATTCCATGGGTTCACGATGAAAGCATTTTCTATGCACATGATCGTCGCCAGACTGCATGGTATCACAAGGATGCCACAGCTTTACCCTATGCGAAAGGAGAAGGGGCCTCACTCATGGTGGCTGACTTCGTATCGCCTGACTACGGGTGGCTTCGTTCTCCCGATCGAAAGGAATTGGCACGCGTCGTTTTCCGTCCAGGTAAAAACCGCGAGGGGTACTTCACAAATGAAGACATTCTTGCGCAAGCCGAACACACGATGGCAATCCTATCGAAATACTACCCAGATGAAGATCACTTCTTCATCTATGACAACGCAACAACTCACCTCTTGCGGCCAGCTGATGCTCTTTCAGCAATGAAAATGCCTATGAATCCGTCGAAACCCGAAACGAACTTTGGTGTCCTCACCAATGTCGTGGGCGATGATGGGCGTCCAGTTCACGGACCTGATGGAAAGATCTTGAAGCAGAAGGTTCGAATGCGGAATGGGAGATTCAATGGACAAGAACAAGAACTATATTTTCCTGAAGGTCATGAGAAAGCAGGCATTTTCAAAGGGATGGCCGTGATATTGATGGAACGCGGGTACAACGTGTCGGACAAGAGAGCACAGTGTGGAAAGAAATTCTCAGATTGTCCTGATGGCGCAAAGGATTGCTGCTGCCGACGTATCATGTATAGTGAACCCGACTTCGTTGAGGAGGAGTCGTTGTTGGAGACTTGCTGCAGAAGTCAGGGGTATCCAGTACACTTCTTCCCGAAGTTTCACTGTGAGACTAGCTTCATTGAACAATGCTGGGGCAATGCAAAGCAACGATATCGCCTGCTTCCACCATCGTCAAAAGTAGAGGACTTGGAGCGGAATGTGATTGCAAGTTTGGACGACATGCCCCTCATTTCGATGCGACGGTAAGTGGCATATGATTTGATCATCGTGAAATCTGTTTATAATGGCTTGTAGATATGCCACGCGTGCTCTTCGCTTTATGGACGCATACCGGAAGGGCCTCAATGGTAAACAAGCGGCATGGGCGGCAAAGAAATACCGTGGTCACCGAGTTATTCCCGAAACAATCCTCCAAGAAATGGAGAGGGCCGAAATCACCTAATTCAATTACATTTCAACAACTTTTCCTATAATGTTCTGATATTAGCACTTCATAGTAGTAATTCATGCATCAATCCATTGATTGTAATTAGCGTACATAGATTATCGAGCCGAGCTGATCTAACTTAGGGACTGAGAAAGTCTGACAAATGTGGTCACTCAAGGTCACAACACACGTGATGTGGTTGGGAGTGAACCACCCCTACCTTATCGGCATCGAGAATCAGTCTTTTCATAGAAAAAAGTCATCGAGTAAGATAATATTCCACAATTGTAAGTCCCATGATTAAATTACAAAGTAATGTCGATGGAAATAATGAATGAGGTATATGGCGTCAAGCGCCATATAACAAGCAGAACATAGAGCACTTATCTATAGTGATTATGGAGGCGGAGATCTACAGGTCGGCCAGAGAGATGGTGCGTGGCGAGGAAGCGCTTTAAAGCTTCCCGCACAGATCTATATGGCCAAAACCCCTCGCGAGGGGTAAAGAAGAGGCCGTTGCAGGGCAGGTAACAACACTATGGTTTGTTTCCTAGCCAGATTTCGCAGCGCTGGCTCAACGAACGGCAATATGTCTTCAGATACGCGCAGCATCTCGACAGCAGTGAACGGGAGGAAGAATTCCGACCTCTGAGAGTTTTCCTCTGGAGAAGAGAGGTGTAGATAATCCCCACGGTGACTTCTCTCCGACTCGATGTCAAGCTGCCTCACGCTGGAGAGGAGGGGAGCTACCTGGCCGCATATCTGGGTGATACATTTGATCTGGCGGTCCAACTTTTCGCATAAGATCCGCAAGGAAAAGCGTTCAGAAGTTGTTGCATTTCCTGGCGCATAAAGGGTGATCTCGACGAAATCGTCGTTAAAGGAAACCCGGACACGATCGAGTGAGTTGACCTGATCTGTGCGACTGGTGAATTGAGCGAATTCCGGGATGTCAAAGGGGTGGAGTAGATCGAAGAAGTTTATCCAGATGTAGTCGATAGTGGGGGTGTCAATTCGGGCGATGAACTTCTCGAGGTACGTGCTAACGCCTTTAAACATGAAATAGGTGAGGGAAGGGAGGATAGCGTGTGCAGGTGCAGGTGGAAGTCCGCTTGTTAGAATGTGGCGAGAAACCTGTGATTCGAATTCGATGGTAAGAGATTTGAGCTGGGTCAAGCCAGACAAGCCGGTAACCATCGCCTCTGGTGGAAAGTACCCAATGTCTGGTATACTCTTGAGTTCAAGATGGACAAGGTTACTGGTAGACAAAAGGAGTTTTGGCAATGCTGGAAATGTAATGCTGAAGAGGGATAAGCTCTTCAAAGATGGGGCACATCCACCCAAGAACGTCTCAGGAAGGATCGCAGCCCCAACATTTACTGACGAAAGGCGGAGATACGTCAGGATAGGAAAAGACCCCTGCATCGCCGTGCGTATTCTATCGAATAGAAAACTTGTCCCTTGGAGTTCAACCCTACATACACGATCACGGTGTTCGAGTGCATCTATGAGGTTATCCCCACCCATAAAGCTGAGGCCAAAGCCCACGTTCTCTACCACCATAGGCAACGGTGGCCAGATATCGAGAAGCGTCCGAACGGGTGTATAAGCCGTGCAGAGAAGTTGCAGATCCAGATGGCGCGGTGATGCAAGGACGATATGTCGCCATCTTCGGCACACATGAAGCAGCACGGGCCAACCCCATCGTGTCCTCCACCTCGGTGATGGCACATGAACGAATATTTCTAGGAGGACATCATCTGGGAGTACGTCGATAGCCGCCTGTTGGCCCGGCATTCGGTCTGAATCGCACAAGTCAGCTGTACATGAGTCAGGCTTGCGGTTCAACGACGCGGTCGCAGATACTGCGCAAATAGAAACATACCTGGAGTTTCGCATGTTTCATCTGACCCTTTCTGACTACGTGCAAGTCGCTTCACCATTGTCGAGGTTCTGGAGAGACCACCTCTCAAATTCGACAAAGAGGCGATTCTAGTGACCAGTCGGGGGAGTTGATGGCGGACAGGCTTTCGAGCGTGCCTATTCAAAGATTTTTAATCGGTTAGTCCCATAGAAATGCTGTTAGTGGATTGCCCTGACGTACTCATGAGAGTCCATAGAGCTCTGAATCTTGTACCCCCAAGTCTAATTGTTGTAACAGTACGCGCTTAGTTGCCAACATCGAATTCAAACTCAGTTCAATCACTGAGAAAAGTTAACTTACTCGGGATGTGTCGTTATCTATATAACTTACCATCACTTTTAAAAGCATGCATTCCTAGGATCCCACCCCCGAACGGATGATGACGGCGGCAGTGCACGGATAAAGTGTGGCGGCAGAGCCATAGGCGTTGGGGGGAGAAGCACCACAAAGATACTACGATGACTGAAAGAAGAAATGCGGCCGTAATGGATGCGGTAAGTGAGAGACCACCTCACATAAATAAATGCTTCCGTCCGGTTGACAAAAATAGATCAGTGTACGTACGACATTACCGTACTTTTGCACACTTTCCTTCTTGCGTACGATTGGAAGCATTCGATATTTATGATAAGTTACATGATACTGTATGAAGAACAACAACTGAAGCAGCTAATATAGTACGTCCTAAATATAAACTTGCACATGCCGCCCTCATGGTTCCGAAGCCGATATTTCTCACACTTATGATATTCTAGTGAAGGCCACGTTCAACTTTGGACCGTTCTAGAAGCATGAAATGTCAGTTGTATGGCCATTGTATGCAGGTGAAGCCGGAATGCATCGAAGTTTGGTATGGCTTGGACACTCCGCAGTCTGCGTCGCCCTATCCAGAGACGCGGATAACGTCCACATCAGATGGGAACAAAGACTCTAGGACTTGCTGTCGCACCGCGGAAGGGGAAGGAGTAGTATATTGAGAAAAAGCCGGGCTCGAAAGAATCAAGT
This sequence comes from Lactifluus hygrophoroides, assembly GCA_003314055.1. NCBI lineage: Eukaryota > Fungi > Basidiomycota > Agaricomycetes > Russulales > Russulaceae > Lactifluus > Lactifluus hygrophoroides. The sequence goes on along the minus strand of QLPC01002600.1, from coordinate 14,642 downwards.
ACTGTAGTAGTAGTAGACCTAGCTCTCAGACAAGTCCACGCCCGCCCATCGCAACGGTATCCCATAAAGCTCTCACCGCCTCGTCCCACACAGCGCTCAACAACCCCCGACGGGCCTGTACGCCACTCAACCGTCTACGCACGTCCTCCACCGCCTTCTTCGTCGTCGTCGTTGCGGCTGTACCAGCACCCGACCCACCAACACCGCCCACAATAGCCGCCGTAGCGGCAGCCGTCACAGACGAAGAGGTAATCGATTTGGGCCGCCGCCGAAGGAAGCGCAAGAACATGGCGAGCACAGGCAACACGACAAAGAGGAGGAACAACGGTGCATGTCGGAGGTATGGTCGAATCGTAGCATGCACCGATTCGATTATCGTCGACCACCGCCCATTACTACTACTGGGCACTGTCGCAGCTGCGCGGGTTAGTGCGTACCAAGATGATGGGCGATGGCCCTCTGTCGTGGGAGTCTGGCTGTGTCGCGCGGGGCTGCCTACATGGCCCCGTAGTGCAATGCGAGAGAAAGAGGACGAAGAAGACGTGGGGTCGTCGTGCACTGTTGGCTTGGGTGGGGACGCGGCAGATAACGTTGAAGTGAGCGGAGCAAGAGAGTGGCCATTGCCGAGTCCGTGCTTCAGTCGGGAGGCGCGTGGATGTGGGTTCGTAGGTACTGCTGTATGCGTCGAATTGCTTGATGCGGATGAACTAGAGGGTGTTGGCGAAGATGGGCGCGAAGGCGTAGGCGTCAGAGCAGAAGAAGAATCTGACCATACACTGCTAGCGATTGCGGGTGAGTGTGTAGAGGTAGATGATATAGGTGCAGTGAGCTTTGGCGTAGTGGGTGCTGACGACGGGCTTGGCGACGGTTCATGAATAAGCGAAGCGAAGTGTTGCTCGTGCAGGGATGCGAGCGACGAGGTGAGACGCTATGAACACATAAAATTAACACCAAGACCGAGTGACCTATGCTGCATACACACCTCTCTGTTCTGCACAGATAGCTCTGTCTCGTACGCAAGGAACTGCTTCGCGTACGTCCACTCTCCAAGCGCCGAGAGAATATTGAGACAGTACACCTCAAGCACCTTCGCGTATCCGTCGTCCTCGGCAGCGGCAGCGGGTATCGGGATCCTACATGCTAACCATTCCTCAATAATCCCGCGCCCCGCGGCGGGACAGCCAATTTTTGAGCTGGAGAGGGCGAGAGTGACGAGAACCTGAGAAGGGAGAAAAGCGGGGTTAGGAGTGGGGCCGTCGGCCGGCGCGAAGAGGCGGACAGAGCGCGTGTGGAGCGTAGCGAGAAGGGCGGCGCCCGAGAGCAGTGCATTTGATCGGAGCGAGGCAGGAATGCTGGCAGTGTCGGCGGGCGGTGTGGTGTAGACAGTGACGTCGAGTGTGATGCGGAGGACATCCCACTTGCGGCGATGGTCGGAGAGTGTGTCCGGTAGGGTGGATGAGGGTGGTGTGATGAGGGCGAACGCAGAGGTTAGGAGGGAATGGGTGAGGACGATGTCGCGATGGAGGAATGCGCGGACGGCGCGAGCATACAGCGGGCGCAAGGTTGCGGCCGTGGCGGTGTTTTGTTGCGGCGATGTCGGGGACGAGGGCGTCGTTGGAGGAGTGTCGGGAACTTGTGACAAGACCTTTGTTGTGTTCTTGGCGACTTTGAGAGGAATAAAAGGAGTCGATGAAGGGACAGTCGGAGGAGACATCGTTACTGTTGTCGTGGGCATGATTTGAATGAATCGAGTTGTGGAGCCGACGGTTTTACCCAAAGTGAATATCCGGTACACAATCACATGTCACCGTAACTTGTCCCGCTCTCCGTTCGCGGACGGACGTGGGTACTGTATAATGTATTTACGCTTAACGACGACCGACTAAGTTAGCAGACACGCCAGGTACGCCAGGTCCGCTCACTGTTGTTGACGACGCTCGCTCAACTGAGACAACCGTTTATGACAATGACGACCGGAGTCCCAAACTAGCCGAAAACGTGACAGCAGGACAAATATGGAACTCCACGTCCTGATCGCATCTTCTGCGCGTGGTGTCATAGACCAGTCATAGACCTGGACTAGTACAGTAAGTGGCGCGTTGCGGTGTCTTCTGGTTCACTGGTTCAACTTGAACATCGACCGGAGCGAGGTTTTCCCCAACACAGCACTCCCTCAACATGGTCCCCCCTCGCGACCCCTTCGCATCTCCAGAACCAACAAGCACGTCTCCAACCTTTGAGCCCTATCGCGACCTCCCAGCACAACCGAACGAGGGCTATTTTCGTTCGTCGGCCATCTCCGTAAGTTGAACCGAGGTCTTTCCGCCCCCACTTTTTACTTAAGTTATTTTACGTTCCCCAACGTGTCCCCTCCTTCCCGCCCTTTTTTTTTCGGCCTGTACCTTTCATCCACCTGAACTCCCAACTCGGCGTTGCTCTGGTCAACGTCGTTCAACATCCATAGCCACACGAGGGTTCTTTTCCTTTATCGGGTACAATAACCCCCACTCCCAGACACAACGCCTCGGACTCGGCTTTCCGCGGCGCATATACCCCTCCCATTTCAGATTCAACGCCACATCTCGCAGCTTCATCCATACCCATGTCATACCGTAACGTTGGATCCACCTCAGAGCCACTCAATTGGCAGGAGAAATACCCAACCTCTGGTGGTCGCCGCCGCAAGTTGATCGTGCGTTTTCATCTCAACACTACACCTTGCGATTCTCACACTTCAGCTATAGATTTTTGGCTCGATCATTGGCCTCGTTGCTCTCATTGCAATTGGTACCGGTGTTGGCGTAGCCGTATCGCATAATCACAAAGGCAGCTCCCGTGCCTCGTCACCATCCAACAGTAGTTCCAGTACCAACTCCTCCGTCGTCCCGCAGACGGACCCAAACGACCCTAGCACATTCGTCAAGGATTCTCGGCTGAAGCAGAGCTTTTGGGGAATCGCATATACGCCTGCCAATTCACAGCTACCCGACTGTGGCAATTCCCTCAGTGCGTCCTATTGCCCATTCTGTTCTTTCTCTACTGAGTGCCGCGTGTACTGTATAGGTGATGTTATCACAGACATCCAAGTAAGTTTCAATTTGTCTTTCTTATTGAGGCCGCTTGTTGATATTCCGACCAGCTACTCTCACAGCTTACTACCGTGCGCAGCTCTCGCCCCTTCCCAACTTCCATTCTTGCCTAATTTGCATATGTCCGATAGCGTATCCGTCTATACGGAGCTGATTGCAATCAGAGTGCCCTTGTGGTGAGCCTGGTCGTGTCATTTGTTTTAGTCCCCTCACATTTTGACATGTGCGTAGCTCGAAGCGATCAAACAGACTAAAGTGGACATGTCCGTCTACTTGGGCAATTACCCTGTCCCAACCGACAACAATGCTGCGTACAACCGCCAGCGTGACCTGATTGTGAACGCCATCAAGACGTACGGCACGGACCACGTCGCAGGTGTTACCGTCGGGAATGAATTCATGCTCAAGTTCGTAGAACACATTTTTTCTCAACTATGGCCGCGAGGTATTGACGTTTCGTCAACCCAGCTACCTGAACGCGAATAACGGTGGGAATGACCCGAACGATGCGGTCGGGAACCAGGGCGCGGCGCTGCTAATTGCAAACATCCAAGATACAGCCAAGTCACTCCAGGCGTTAAACTTGCCGAAACATATTCCTGTGGGCAATTCGGATGCAGGCGCGTATTTCAATACAAAGGTGCTTCAAGCCGTCGAATATGGAGTGGGTGTCCCGTTTTCAGTTAGCATCTTGGGTCTGAAAAAAAAATGGTTAGATGGCAAACGTCCACCCGTGGTTCGCCAACGTGTCAATCGACCAAGCAGCAATGTGGACCAACTTGTTCTTCCAACAGAATAATGTCGAACCAGCAGCGGCCCTGGCTAATCGCCCGACGATGTATATCGCGGAGACCGGTTGGCCAACGGTAAAAGCTATTTTTCATGCAAGAAATAATTGAGAGATCTGACGAGTTGTGAACAGCAATCAGCGGATGCGGGGAACGCGAATAACGGCGCGTCAGTGGCTTCTGTTGCCAATTTGCAGAAATTTTTAGATACGTTTGTATGCCCCGCAAACAAGAACGGGACAGGGTATTTCTATTTCGAGGCCTTTGACGAGACCTGGAAGGTTAGTGATGGATGATCCTAATCTAATTTTGGCATGGTCTGAGCCACAAATATCTCACAGTTGAAACAATTTGGCGGTGTCGAACCCTATTGGGGAATGTTCGATGCAAAGTGAGTTGGTCCTTTCTTTGGTCGCGGATCAGTCCATATTTAGCTTACTCTCCCTTTACAGCAAAAAGCTGAAAGACATTACAATTCCAACCTGTTGATTTTTTTGATAGGAATGATTGACTTTGACTTTTGCTTTATTTTTGTCGTCGGACTATCATACGGAACAGTTCACGAGAGGACATTTACGTTGCATATAATCCAGACAGTTATTATGTTAGTGTGACTAGCCACGTTTTTTTTTGACCCTCTTTTTGTCACTTGTCACTTGTTGCCAATATCGCAGTTTCATTCTACATTTTGACGGACCCGACACGCGGCACGAGGTCACACGCACGGCCGCACCGCATTGTCATACTCGGACCCTCCCTCGCAACCGCTCTTCACTAAAATTGCACTGCTTCCTTGTATCTCCTTCCCTTTCCCCGTCGTCTTTCACCCATCTCTAAACGCGTCTTATCACAATCAGGGCCAGGACCCATAAGTTTGCTCGCACTGGCAACCTCGACCGGCTCAACCTTGGTACCTACCGACTCCAAGAGCACCAACAACTTTGCATTCAGCATTCTTCCGTGGCGTCGTAAAGGACGGAACCAACACCAACACCAACTACCACCCCAGATCGTCTCACCTCGCGACCGTCGGGGATCCGATCCTACTCCCGAACCCGAACTGGAACGTGACCTTGCATCCCGTTCGTTACCAAACACGCACTCCAATACGTATATATCACATACATACCCACCATCCCGCTCTCGATCGAAACGGAGACAGAGCAAGTCACAAGCTGGACAAGACCGGAGTCAACCTCATATTAACGCAAGCACTATACGTACGAGAACTATCAAGTTGGGCTCCGAGCCTGGCGAGTCGACGTCCTCAATCGCAGCGCCGGCCGAACCAATCAATATCAACATCAACTCTCCTTCACCCACTACCATCACTAGTCCCACTAGTCCCCGTTCTCCTCGTTCTCGTCTTCCACCTCCTCTTCCGGTTTCTCTCCCGACTCCGACTCCCATCCTACTTCCACCCTTACAGCAGCAACAACAACATCGCCCCCATCAGGAACATCACCATATGGGTACCGAGAATCGCGATCATCGAGACGCCAAAGCTGGCTTACGGACGTGGTGGCAACAGATCACTACTACATCGCAGAGACCCCGTACGCCGCACATCCACCCCCCGTACACACACCCTCCGCATCATGCCAAGGCCATCGGGGGTCCGGAGTACATCTCAGCGCCGCCGGGAATGGTATTTGGACGTCCTTTGAAAGATAGTTTGAGACATGCGAGTGTGCAGATATCGACGGCGGATGCGAGTGGTAAATTGTATGTTTGGGGTTATATACCGGTTGTCGTGGCCAAGTGGTACGTCCCGCCTTTTTGGGTCTTTGTAACCCTTTCCTGGGGGGGACCCCGCGCTGATGGATCTCTGACATGGGCGCTGGCGCATATAGTGGGCTCTTTTTGAAAGAGAATGGTGAGTGATCCCAAGCCCTGGTTGGCGCTGTCCCCTTTGACTCAGATCGTCCTCTCTTGCCTCGCCTCATGCTATGTAGCGACCGAAGTTGAGGGCACGTTCCGCGTCAATGGCTCTAACAAGCGTATGCGCGAGCTCCAAGCGATATTTGAGACTCCACCGCGAGTGAGTATCCCCTTTATCTATTTCCTTAACCCCCCCCCCCCCCTTCTCATCGTTTGTGGATTATCTAGTATGGCAAGTCACTCGATTGGAAGAAGGAGAATTACACTACGCATGACGTCGCCAGCGTCTTTCGCCGCTACCTCACACATTTACCTGTGCGTAATCTGACGCGGGCACGCCGCGACTTTTTCGCCTCCCGCCCGCCCTCTAACACTAACGCTGCGCTTCTAGGAGCCCGTCATACCTTGTGATCTCTACTTTCCCGTACGCGACAGCCCCTTCTATCTCTGAGCTCCACTTTTTGATCCGCCTTTTTTCCTTTTTTGTCTTGTGCTCGCCTGCTACCGGCTTTTGTGCCTTGTGCGCCCATGTAGTTCCGAGACGCGATCGGTACGCGTTTTTTGACAACAGCTTCACTTGGTTCTCGTGACTGACGATCGACGACAGCGAAGAAGCCGATTAACGAACAAGCGGTCATTGTGACGTACAAACGCCTCATCCACTCTATGGCTCACACGAATCAATATCTTCTGCTCTACGTCCTCGACCTCCTCTCTGTTTTTTCTCGAAAATCAGAGAAGAACCTGATGACCGCTCAAAGTATTTGTTCTTTTCCTCGCCTTGATGTCATTCACATGACGATCCCTTTTTTTTTGTAGATCTGGCAGTGATATTTCGCCCCGGGTTGATGTCGCATCCCGATCACGAGCTCTCCCCTACAGAGCACCGACTGAGCCAAGAGGTTCTCGAGTTCCTCATCGAGCATCAGGATTGGTTTATGCTCGATACCCCGCCCCCACCTGCTCTACCCCCAACTCCAACGCGTTCTCTTACGCCACCGCTAACAGCTCACAGCCCAGGCGTGAGCGTGAGCGACGACGAGGGACCCGACGGCTGGCGTATCATCGATCGCCACCAGCGCCTGACGGGTGAGCACGCGAAGAACGGAGCGGGACCATCATTCTTGCAGACGACCGCGACGAATAATAAAGGTGAGAAGGGCAAGGAACGGGCGCAGGTGCCAGCGCCCGTATCAGGTATGGGCGGCATCGTTCGCAGTCGTACGGTACCGGCGCCACGCAAGGGACGTCCGACCACACCTTCGCTGGATGGTTCGCCAGCGCATCGCTTGGCTTCCGGCGCCCCGGCTTTGTTGCGCAAGGCACGACGCGCGTCGGCGCAACCCGCTTGACAGGGTTGTCCCCATTCACTCTTCCCACAGGCTGTATTGTGTCTTCGGTGCGGAGTGCATACAGGGTTAAGTTAATTGAGCGCTTGATGACTCCCCCGACGACACCCTGCCACTCTGTCCGCCACTTTTTATCTCTCCCCCTCCTTTCTCGCGCTGCCTTATACACGCCAGGTTCCTGCTACACTAGAAAGCCGCCGCCCTGTTCTTACTTCCCCCACCCCCATTTATGACGATACGAAAGGTGATACAAGACGACCTCGGAAAATACCGTAACGTAACCTACAGGCCCAGGCCTTGTATATGTCTCTGTACTCCGCGCACATTTGGTTCCCTTTTTCACCTTCTATTCACTATCTTCACCCAGGATTTTTTTTCTTTCTTTCTGGCTTTATAGTGTTCTGCGCCCCTTGTTGTATAACTTCCTTTCTCCCTCGTTTCGAGTATTTTTTTTCGTGTGATAGTATTTTGGTGTAAAATGTAATTCTTTCATGGGTGCGTTGTAGAAGAATAATTTTTTTTTTGTATGGGACAGTATAATTCTACTACTCGCAGCATGTATGGATGGACCATCAATTCTTTCCTTGGACAATTGGATCACGTATCTAATGATTGATGATTGATATCGATACAACCCATCTGGACAACCGTGACCCATTCTTCATTTCCCAGGGTCTTTATCTTCATTAAAAACCTTAGAAACCGATTTTGGCCTAACGCAGATCAAAGACTTTTTGAACGTGTTGCGGACAATGCTCCCCGAAAAACCTGTACAGGCTGTAACTTACTTGGACTAGACTGACTTTAGCTTTGCGGCGGCACGCCCCCACCCCACCATCATCATCATGAAGGGGCGCGGCGAGAATACACAAGAACAAACGGAGATTAGACAACCTTAAAAGTTGGAAAGAGCGATCATTTCGCACAAAGTCGGCCATGAAGTGCGTCCGCGTGCCCGCGTGGGCCTTGTCCGTGCTTCTTTGTGGTCCTGTGGGGATGACAGATAACGCCGCTAACATAAGGTACAAGTATGTGTGTCAGCTATGTTTTGTTTAGGGAGAGTGTGAGAATTTCTTTTTCGAACATCGAAGACCTTATTTGTCGCATTTTGCCAAGGGAAATTTTTCCCTCAACGTAACTTATTATTAGCCACTGTTGGACGTTACTGTATACTAGGTTAAGCCGGTTATGGTTTTAAAGTGTTCTAAAAAAAGGCCAGTGGTGAGAGAGAGAGCCCGAGAAAACCGAGAACGTTTGGACGTCCTCGTCGTTCGCTTACACCGTCAACGCTCCACAGGCGTCATCCTTGGCATTCAAGGACTACAATGATATGACACGAGGAGTCGATGACGACCATTGACATGTTGACATATTGACAGCCTGACCGTGGTACAGTACCCCTTTACAGTGTGCCCGGGCCCCTTTTAATTTTCAATTTCTCCCAGTCCCCGTCCGTCGTAGTATTTGTCTTTTTTTTTGTTTCCAATTCCCCCGAGATTCGTGTCGCAACTGGATCTTCTCACCTCTCAGCTGTGGCTCCTCCTTCCCTATCAGTAGATGATATCGATGATATGGATTAAAGTTTTTAGAAAGCCGCATAAGCTGCTCTTAGGGAAAGCATCCGTGTTGCCCTCTTTACTTGGTCACAGAAGAATACGAAGACACTCGCTTGTGATGTTATTACCACGCGTGTATCGCCCAACTAGGAAACATCATGATGCTGCTGTTTCTACCTGCAGGAGTGTTCTAGGGAGCCACGCCGACTGCTTCGCTATCGCCACACGACTCACTCATGGCTGTTCTGCCCTCTTGTGCCCCTCCCCCACCCCCCACCTGCCAATTGACGGCCACGTCCCAACAAGGACCTTCTGCCAGTGGTCGTATCTCAATATCATCACATAAAGGACAGTTCGGTGTCCTTTGATCCTACTCCAAGATATGTTCTCAATCTGGCGTTTGGTAAGTGCCACACGTGCCGCTTTAAAAACTCCAATCCTGACCAAAAAGTTGCAAATTGACAGTTCGTCAGTTGGTCCCTCCCGTACCTACTACACATCTCGAGATACCCGTTTCTATGGTTGATTTTCCTCGGATTACTAAACGACATGCCGAAGCGGCCGAAGCGTCCCAGCGCAGACTTGACTTTGCAGAGTGAGTGTTGAAGCTATATGCCGTATACATCGGTGGCATTGTGGGTGCCAAAATCTCATGAGCTGGGTTGGAAGATTACTCGTATTATGAACGAGCTATATATCGATGGCTGGTTGGGTGGCACATGGTGCGACGTGAGTTTCACTTCATTGCCCCGCAGCCAGAAATTCTAATGACCATCATGCATCAGGACTAATTGAAGAGCGGGACAAATCAGCTCTCGAGAGGTGGATAGCCATAGGCGAAGGCCTGGCCTCTTCAGGTCCTCGATCACACCCTTTTCGACCCAACCTCCTTATAATGCTTGCCACCGGGAAACTCCATATCTACGAGAACGCAGAGATTCCACTTCCATCTCCCCTCCTCGACGACATCATTCTGCAACTCGGAGAAGCGATTTTCCTTGCATCCCGCGCTGTCGATGACGAAAGAAACATAAATATGGCTGACGCAACTTCCTTGTTCGCACAAGCGCTTCTTCGTCGGTTTGATCGCACGCAGCAGCCATCGGACCTTGTAAATGGGATCGCATGCTTACGTCGCCTTATGTGGCTTCCCTTGGAGGGCACCCGGATCAAGCATTCAAAAGTCATGTATAGGCTCGCTCAAGCGCTTCGGTTGAAGACAGTGTCAGATCCAGCGAGCGAGCAGGAGAACATCGAAGAGATCTTCACACAATATCACAATTGTCTCCCCTTGGATCCTTCAGACGAATGTGCCGAATATATTGCCGGTACACTTGATATATTGTCCAGTGCTGTCGTGGTCAGGATGGATAGGACAAGAGAAACGGCATATTTAGAGCAGGTAATCAAGGTCATGCGCGAAGCTCGCAAAATTTGCCTGCCTCAGCTCTTTCCGCTGATGTCATTCCGTTTGGCGCAGCTGCTCTTCAAACGCACAACTTTGGTTGGCATGGTTGACAGCCAGGAGATAAAGGCGCTATGCGATGAAAGCCTCCTTTACCTACCCTCTGGACATCCAGCACGATCTGCGGCTCATTCCATAACTTCCGACCTCGTACATTTCCAAATGCGAAGCGGAATATGGGACATAGAGACACTCGAACATGGGACCAACTCTCTTCGTGCAGTTCTCAGCCACCCACCCCCAGGATATTCGTGCGCGTTCTCACACCTCCTTTCTTTATCATCCATGCTACGTATACGCCACGATGTTTTCGGCTACGAAGACTGTCTCCAGGAGGCGAAGCTGTGCGCTAGCAAAGCTTTCGACCTGTATGAACCTGGGAAACTACTTTTCCACGTTAACAAGGATACGTGGTTGGGAGCTCAGTTATGGCTTGCCTGTTGGCGCAGTTCCAAGAAGTTATTCGAGGAGAACATTCTATCAGACCGCGCCGAATATCGTCAAGCCTTGCATAGCTTCAGATCTCATATAAACAATATGCTGGGCATCGACGAAGGTGCCGACATCAGGGAAGCCATTAGGCATTGGCACAAGGTACTTTCATCGGCCTCGAGGGGTAACATCGGCGTAGTCGATATGGCGATTATCCTTCTCATGGCCCACGATGAGGAAGGTCAAGAGGATCTGGTCGATAAATCCATTGATATCTGCCAGAATATCGTTAGAAGACATCATAAGCATCCGTCCCGCTTCCAGTTGCTCCGGTCCCTCGGCAATGTAATGAACGCTCGCGGTCGGCGAACTGGTCGGTCAGAGGACATAGAAGAGGCCACGCTCATGTTCAAGGCCGCTTTCGATGAGCAAAGTTCTTGCGCATACAACGGACTCTCCATGGCATGTTCCTGGGCATCTTCTGCACGACGTTGCGGACATCCTTCAACGTTGCTGGCATACCAGTGTGCTATGACAATGATACAGAGCTTCATGACCACCGGACCCACCGTCCAAGCGCAGCATAACGTCTTTGGCAAGTTAGATCCACACGTTCAGATGCCACTAGAGTACGCATCCTTTCAAATAGGGAAAGGTCAAGTGGAATTAGCCATCGAGACACTGGAGCAAGGGAGAGCCTTGCTCTGGTCTGAAATGCGTAGTCTCCGCACGTCTGCGGATCAGCTTCGCAGCGTCAACCCTATCCTCGCGGACAGATTTGTGGCCATCAATCGAGCCGTGGAGGGTATTACCACATCCGATTTGTCACGTGAAAATGCAGAGCATCGTCTCTGTGTAGCGAGAAGTCACGGAGAAGTGGATGCGTTCAGTCATACGCTGGGGGAGTATCGGAGGCTTCTGCAAGAGCGTAAGGAGGTCATCTCCCAGATCCAGACATTGTCCGGATTTCAAACGTTCTTGAAGGCCGTCCCATTTGAGACGCTCAGAAGTGCTGCTTCTGGTGGACCGATTATCATCATCAATCATTGTCAATGGCGTTCAGATATCATCATTGTTCTTCATAACGCTCAGCCCTCCCTTGTTCCTACTGCCAGCGACTTCTATGACCGTGCTAACATTTTAGCAACCAGACTCTTGGATACGCGCAGGAATCACTCACTAGAATCAAAACAATACGACCGTGCGCTACGCTCAGTACTTGAAGAGTTACACGAGCTCGTCGGTCAACCAGTCATTGACAGACTCGAAGACCTGCATATAGCAAAGCAGTCAAGGGTATGGTGGTGTCCGACTTCCGTTTTCTGTTTCCTTCCCCTCCATGCAATGGGCCCCATGCAATCAAAGAACAAACAAAAACGGTACTTCTCGGATCTATATGTGTGTTCATATACACCATCACTTGGCGCATTGATCGCAGCTCGCACTCCTCCCGATGTCTCTCAGCTTTCGCCTTCTCTGTTAATGATTGATCAACCTGATGCGAATCTTCAAGGCGCGAAAGAAGAGGCGGAGTTGATAAGGGCCGTCGGCATTCCAGTGACTGATCTCGTTTCGGAGAAAGCAACTCGAGTAACGGTGATGCAAGGCCTTCAAGAGCACAGCCTTGTTCACTTCGCATGCCACGGACACTTGCAACCAGGAAAACCATTCGACGCATCGTTTCGACTTCATGACGGAGATCGGCTCACCCTACTCGATATCGTGCGTTCCCGTCTCGAACAACGCTTGGCAGAGTTTGCCTTCCTCGCGGCCTGTCACTCCGCGGAACTGACCGATCAGAAGATCCCCGATGAAATGTTGCACCTGACTGCCGCAATGCAGTATTGCGGATTTCGCAGCGTGGTGGGAACGATGTGGGCAATGGCAGACATGGACGGAACTGAACTGTCTACACGTTTCTATGGACGTTTGTTCTCGCCGATGGAAGGTGAAGGTGAGATGACTTTATGCGAAAGGTCCGCAGGCGCCCTTCGAGATGCGGTGAGAGAGATGCGGAGGAAAGAGGGCATGACTCTTGAGCGATGGGTAAATTATGTTCACTACGGCACATAGAACCAAGTCCGGAATTCTTCTACGTGTCTACTTGGTCCTATTTGTAGACACGTTGTTGTGTACATACATCTTTCCTTTTCCATGTTGTAGTAATAGTACCTTAATAACAAATAGCACCACTGCGACAAACGCGTGCCTATGTTTGCCAGAGGCTCTTGAGGGTACTAGGGTTCGAGGCACCACATAACCTTGAAGGTAAGGTCATACCAGAATCTGCAGAGCCGTACTGTGCGTGGGCAGTACGTAAGTGTCAATCCCATCAACCCCATCAGCTCGTGAACACTGCTCCATACAGCGACAGGACACTGGACAACTTAAAGTCTTTCGAGGTGGAGTGCTGACTAAAGGAAAAATCTGGTTCAATGCTCGAGCAGTGGAACAGGGTCGTCTTCGAAGATATTGAGGATTTGGACGGGTTGTGGAGGGACATTGGGTAACTTTGAACAAGCTACGTTACCCTCGAGCTATCACCGCTGACCTCTTGCGGCGTATGCACGGAAATTAGAGAAATGAGAAATGGTCTCATCGCTCATGAGCTTTACGGTTATAGGCTTATAGCCGTTTCGATAAAAATAAACAGAATCACGTTTTAGTTTTTACAGTAAAAATTCTGCAGCTTGGTTATGTTTGGTCGTAAGGCACTGAGGACCCCAGAACACCATAAGCACAAGAGTAGATAAGAGTTTGATAGCTTTTTTGACTCCTAGCAGTTGGCAAATTGTCTTGACACTGAGAACTTGCTTGTGACATAGGATTGGGATGCGCACGTTTAAGTCTCGCGACGCTGGATGGCGGGGCATGCCTGTTGGGTTAACACGCAGCAGGCAGTATGCTTACGGGGTCCTCAGTGCCTTGAAACCAAACATAACCAAGCTGCAGATTTTTGAAAACATGATGCATGATTCCATATATTTATCGAAACGGCTACCTGCCGCAGGTAAGACCATAAAGCACATCCCGCGAGTGGTACGTTCGGCTTTTTGTCGCCATTTTCAGGGGATATATTCAGGGACTGTGACAACGACTCTGGTGCTCTACTGCCCATACATGTAAAGTTGAAACAGCCGTCTCATTAAAATGAGAGGGAGTTTGAAGATCACACTTGATCCGCATTCGTTGAAACTTGGACAGCTAAAGGTATAAGTATAGCTCCGGCCAGCTTATGCGTGGAGATTGAATGGAATCAAGGTTTTTTAGCGCAGTAACACGGCGCCAGATTCCAAAGGCCTCCTGCCTCCTGTGAAAAGGGTCGGCAAGGACTAACTTGATCAATCTACGACCGAAATTAGCAGATCTAACAAGACAGCAGGTTTGCAACCTGACACCAGCACCAGCTCCTAAATCAGCCTAGCAGATTCACGAGAAAAGAACGCAGCCAATCAAAAACAGGTTGGAAATACCGATTTACCGCCGGAAAACCAGGGTTTGATGGTGCATTTGGAACGGCGTTGGACCCTCGAAGCTTGAAGAACACACTGCGCACACCATTCCTGTCATCACGTCAATCATATGTTTCTCATCTGTAGACACGGCTTTCCCAAGACTGGCTAGGTCAATGGTCATGTCGAGCGCCACAGAAATGTTGCTCGGCAATTGCGGCGCAAGTCCTGAGTCAGAACGGGCGCCTGTGACGAGTGACGGCTCTGAGAAAGTGCTTGTCAAAACAAAGCGATCCGGCTACGTTGGACGATCAGTAGGGATCACCCTTTTCAAGCCGTAGAGGGTGGATACCGTGAGCGAGATTTGGGGAGCGCAAGTGGGACAAGGAGAGCGTATATCGCACCGTGAAGTTCCTGGTGGCGAGGCACCCTGAATTTATGATCGAAGCTCCGTTAACCCTCGGGCCCTTTAAGTCGCCTGGTGGGGGGTATCTACTCGCACAGGCAGACCGCCTGCACAACTCAAATTACGAAGTCCGCCGATGAAGAATTGCAAAGTTTTCTTCTAACCGGACTGGCCGCCGGGATCTTCAGCAGTCTGCAATTGTGATATGCCCTTTGTCATAAGGG
>QLPC01002598.1:0-10043 GCA_003314055.1 Lactifluus hygrophoroides | reverse complement strand
AAACATTGGCCCATCCCCACCATCCAATCAAACGACGAGATAAAGAAACAAGTAGAAAGAAAAATCGGCAAGTACGTATTCAACCACCTCACCCAACACCAGCAAACCCTCTTCACCCGAGCCTTCTATCAACTGAAGCCGGAAGAAACCATCGACCCCCAATATACCATCTTCCATCACTATGACGAAAATCGTGCCACTTGGTGGCAAGCCACACGACAAGCAGCGTCACAAGCTGCCGAGGATCTCACAAATTCTTGTAGTACTATGCTAGGATCGATGATGGAGGCTATGGGATCTGCAGGTGCAAAACTAAAGCACTTTAGCCGTATTGAAGAACGACTTGACCTCCATTGGAGAGGCCATAACGAAGATGGCACCCTCACTCACTGTCACGCCTAAGTCCTAAGCGTGTCCACAAGTCTAGCCTAGGCGCAGTATGCCTTCTGACTTGTCTGAGTCTGTCTCGAGCGCAATCAAGCAATAGGCTTGATGAAGGAGGATGCACAAGACGAGAGGGGAGACTTAGATAGTATATCCACGAAGAGAACAGACCTAAGGCTATCCTAAGGTGCACAAGTCCTTAAGTAGTCTACTGCACGTCTACTGGCGCTCCTAAGGCCCTTCCAGTCCGTCCACAGCCTCTCCCAGGTCTGTCCTAGTTCCAGTCGAGTCACATCTGCGTTCAGTAGGGTACAAAAGGTCATATGGACCTTCCAGTCATGAGATAAAGGCACGAGGCAATGGTCCAGAGTGTGTGGCGTAAGATAGAGGGCCTAGAGCCCTTACTGAGTGAGGTATAGTCCGTATAGTTAGTGTAACATAGGGCGCAGAGGGTCAGAAGTCCATCGGCATGTGACAGAAGTGAGAAGCCCTCCGGATGCGAGGGTGGACACGTGTGTGGGAATAAAGGTCAAGCACAAAGGAAATATAGGTCTTGTCGTAACACTCACCAACACCCTCCCAAACGCTTAGCCATATCCAACTACCCCCCGTCTCCCCACGCTCAACCCCTCACCCCCATACCGTCACCAATCCGTTCCGAATCCCCTGACGAAGAAGGGGAAGTCCCCTATGCACCACGCTCACCCACACCCGAAACCAACCCCATGGCAGGTTGGTTACACAACAACCCCGGACACCCCCATTTCCTAAACGTCACCATCCTGAATGAAGAGACTTGGCAAGAGGAAGTAGCCAAGTATATCAAGTACCAACCCGGCCCTAACCCCAAAATATTACTCACCGAAGGACCGGGAAGCCACATCTATGGAGAAGACTTATTCCTTCCACGTGCGGAAGGTATCCATTACCGTATGACTGACCAAGAGATCGCACGTCTCTATTTCGGGTCACCAAGCAAGGAACAAATCGACACCGCCGTTGAAGAAATGGGTGACTTGCGCATCAAAGCAGAAGTGGAGAGATTCAGACACGCTTGTACCCGAGAAACTCTGGCCATGATCGAGTCGCGACGGCAGCAAGACCTAGCATTTAAAGAACGCAAGGTCTGGCAAGAAGCCCAGAAACGACTTGAAGCTGCCGACTTCATCGGCAAATTACAAAATACTCAACCGCTCCCCCATCCTCTCCGCTATCACCCCTACCCCCGCCGCGCCAACTGCTACCCTGACTACCATGATGAACCGGCACCCAAGAGTGCCCAAAACCAACAAGCGGCGTCGTCGTCCACCGCCTCCTCATCCACTACCACCACGACCACACCCACCAATCCTCTCGTCCCCAATTGGCCGCCAACGGGCCCCTTATGTACCATGTGCGCCATGCACGGACACACCCGTAAGTTCTGCCCAAAGAACTGGGAGGCGCGTCACCGTTGTGAGGGATGCCATCGTCTTGGACACACTAGAGAGGTGTGTATTTGGGACTCCTACTGTCACCTCTGCGACAGTAAAGGACACAGTGCGGAAACTTGTCGTTTCCCACACTACCGCTGTGAAGACTTCAAGGAGTGCCGAGCCAAAAAATACAGCAACCAGAAGTGTCCCCATCCGCAACCCGAAGACGATAAGTATTGGGAGTATGCCTATGACGCATACGAGGACTATAATCAAGGTTACGACTGTTAGGATTGAGGACAATCATCCCTAAAAAGGGGATAATGTTACGATACATTTGGACTTATTTTCTTTTCTTCTGACTGTACACCTCCCCTTCCATTGAACCCATGACCGCTCCACTTGCTGTACAGCCTTCCCCATCATTATGGCGTCACTATGACGCGTTCTTACTAAGAGACTCCATCGATGACCGCATACTGACTCCACCTGACTCCACTACGCTCCGATGACATCATTGTACCAATAGCTATATATACCTGTAGGATACGAACCTGTACTGCAGATTAGTCCTTCTCAATAAACAGGACTTGACTCGACTTCCTTCACTGGGTGCCCGCATTCCAGTCCCTTCCTTTTACTTGTGAACCACCCGAACTCCTGCTCTTAACTTGAGCATTGAACGATACTTGTTTCTGTCTACTCAAGACGTACAAGTCGTACAGAAGGGAACGTCCTACCCTAACACCTCGTGGATATACTTTCTAAGTCATCCCTTTCATCGTGTGCACCCTCGCTCCTCAAGCTTATTGCTTGACCTCGCTTGGAACAGACCAGACAAGTCAGAGGACGTATCGAGTCCTTGCTAGACTTGCGGACACGCTTAGGACTTAGGCGTGACATTAGAACAGACCTTATCCTGGCTCCGAGGTCAAGGAAAGGAAAACAACCTCAGAGGGACCCCGACTTTGGACGAAGACCCTCTTATCCCTCACTCCCCTTTTTGTGTCCCAGCGCAGGACCCAAGGACGTACCCAAGGGGCGAATCATACACTGGAAAGGACAGAGGGCGGTTTACCACTTAAAGAAAGGGACTGAAGTTGAAGGACATATCGTCAGGTGGAGTGGGTGGTACACCCTCTCAGATGAAGGATTATTCCCTCTCACATTCGCCCACGGACTCTGGTTTGAGTTCGAGAAACACTTTCATCAAGACAGAGGCAACTACGACGACGACGAAGAAGGAGAAGCCATCAGGCTTGCACCGAGTACCTACAACCCAGAACTCCTTCAAATAGAACCTGAAAAACTCACAGCGCTTGACGTTCAACCCCTGTTACAAGCGTTAGAAGAAGGAGAAGACACTCCACGACCTGCTAGTACCAACCCCGACGACTCTAACACTCCTGAAGATCAAGAAAGTGACTCTGACATTCCAGAAGATCCCAGAATGACAAGCACTACCACCATTGCCCCAACACAAGTTCAAACCGCCGCCCACCTGGCATTAAACCCCCTCGGTGGTGCAACGTATTCCTCAGGGCAACCTGGAGGAAGTGGCGGATCAGGTGGCGGAGCTCCACCTCCCAATCCTGGAGGACCGGGAGGACCCGGCGGACCCGGCGGACCCGGAGGAGGAGGGAACGTCCAAGGACAACAGGGCGCTGCACCCCCACCCGGAAATGGACGCATGGAAGGCGCCCCACCACCACCCTTCGAAGGGGAATGCCCCCTAGCAGATGCGTGGATGGAGGCATTAGTCCTCTACCAATTCACTAACGAAGACACTCCTGTCATGAGAGACCCCTATAGGAGAGTCGCACACGCCCTCACTTACATCCGAGGACAAGCAACCGCCAAGTGGAAGCATCAAAAAATCGAGTGGATCTCGACCAGACCCGTCCCAACCCCACCTCATGTCAATGTTTGGGAAGAGTTCAGATCCAACTTCGAACAAGACTGGATGGACGTTAATGCGGCTACTAACGCTGCAACAGCACTCCAGAAACTCAAGATGCAGGGGCAAGACATCGACCATTACATTAGTACCTTCGCAGCATTGGCGAGAAAAGCCAACTACCCCCTGGACAATGAAGCGGTACATGACATCTTCAAAAGAAGATTGACCTGGGCACTACACCGCAAAATCGGACTCGCGGATGTAAACATACACACCTGGGAGCAGATATGTACTTTGGCGCGGAACAAACAAGCTAAGCTCTCAGAACTAGAGCCCTACTGCCCCCAGAGGAATTTCTTCAGACGCGGAGGTCAGAGAGGAGGACCGTCTAGACCGTTCTTCCAGAACCAAGGCAACTGGCAATACAGAACGCCACCTAACCATCCCGACACTATGCAAGTAGATGCCCTTCACGGTATCTGTCACGGTACCTTGACGTTTCTACGGACTGTTCTTTTCTTCCCAGACACGTTAAACCCTCGCATTCGGAGGGCATTGTTCTTACTCATGCCGATGGACTTCCAACCCCATTCCTACCTATGGTACTTACCTTACGGACTTCTTATCACTCAGTAAGGGCTCTAGGCCCTCTATCTTCGTACCCCACACTCTGGACTATGACACGTACCCCATCTCATGACTTGACGGCCATATGGGCCTTTGTACTATACCGGATACGGCTGTATGACTCGACACAGATACTGGATCATGGGACAGGCCTATGGAAGGCAGTGGAACGTACTGGAAGGGCCTCTGGAGCGCCAGTGGACATACTGTAGACTACTTAAAGACTTGTGACGTCTCTAGGTAGCCTTAGGTCTGTTCTCGTGGATATACTTTCTAAGTCATCCCTCTCATCGTGTGAACCCTCGCTCCTCAAGCTCATTGCTTGACCTCGCTTGGAACAGACCAAGACAAGTCAGAGGATGTATCGAGTCCTTGCTAGACTTGTGGACACGCTTAGGACTTAGGCGTGACATTAGAACAGACCTACATCCTGGCACCGAGGTCAAGGAAAGGAAAACAACCCCAGAGGGACCCCGACTTCGGACGAAGACCCTCCCACCCCACACTTCCCTTTTGGTGTCCCAGCGCAGGACCCAAAGACGTTCCAAAGGGATGAATCATACACTGGAAAGGACAGAGAGCTGTCTACCACTTAGAAAAAGGAACCGAAGTCGAAGGACATATCGTCAGGTGGAGCGGTTGGTATACCCTCTCCGACGAAGGACTATTCCCTCTCACATTCGCCCACGGACTCTGGTTTGAGTTTGAGAAATGCTTCGACTCAGCCAAGGGCGATTACGACGACAACGAAGAAGGAGAAGCCGTCAGGCTTGCACTGACTACCTACAACCCAGAACTCCTTCAAATAGAACCCGAAGAACTTACAACACTCGACGTTCAACCCCTACTACGAGCGTTAGAAGAAGGAGAAGACACTCCACGACCCGCTAGTACCGACCCCGACGACACCAACACCCCCGAAGACCAAGAAAGCGACTCTGACGCTCCTGATAACCCCAGGATGACCAGCACCACCACCATAGTCCCTGCACAGGTGCAGACTGCCGCCAATCTGGTACTCAACCCCCTTAGCACCAGTGGGCAACCAGGAAGCAGTGGCGGAGCAAGCGGAGGAGCCCCACCCCCTAATCCAGGTGGAGGAGGCAGACCAGGAGGACCCGGCGGACCTGGTGGACCTGGAGGACAGGGAGGCAACGCCCAAGGACAACAAGGCGCTGCACCACCAGGAAATGGACGTATGGAAGGCACTCCGCCGCCACCTTTCGAAGGAGAACGCCCTCTAGCAGACGCGTGGATGGAAGCACTTGTCCTCTATCAATTCACCAACGAAGACACCCCTGTCATGAGAGACCCCTATAGGAAGGTTGCACACGCCCTTACCTATATCCGCGGACAGGCGACCGCCGAGTGGAAGCACCAGAAGCTCGAGTGGATCTCGGTTAGACCTGTCCCCACCCCGCCTCATGTCAATGTATGGGACGAGTTTAGATCCAACTTCGAACAGGATTGGATGGACGTCAATGCAGCTACTAACGCTGCAACGATGCTTCAGAAGCTCAAGATGCAGGGGCAAGACATCGACCACTACATCAGTACCTTCGCGGCGTTGGCAAGAAAAGCCAACTACCCCCTAGATAACGAAGCAGTACACGACATCTTCAAAAGAGGATTGACTTGGGCACTACACCGCGAGATTGGACTCGCAGATGTGAACATACACACTTGGGAACAGATATGCACCTTGGTGCAAAACAAACAGGCTAAACTCTCAGAGTTGGAGCCCTATCGCCCCCAGAGGAATTTCTTCAGACGTGGAGGTCAAAGAGGAGGACCCCCCCAGCCATTCTTTCAAAATCAAGGCAACCGACAGTATAGAACGCCACCTAACCACCCCGATGCTATGCAGGTAGACGCCCTTCGTGGTATCACTGAAGCGGATGCTCAAAAGCTTAAAGCCGAGGGAAGATGCTTCCTGTGCAAAAAACAGGGACATATTAAACGCAATTGTCCCTTGTTCAAAGGACCACGCCCCAAGGCTATGCAAGCATCAAAGATGGACGCCAGTGACACTACCAGTGACGCTGGCGGCTCCACTACATCCTCCACCCTCTCCACTGACCAAGTCTTCGAGTACTTACGTTCCTGCGACTTGGCGACTTATGAGGAATTACAGAAGAGATGGGAAAGCGCCGAAGGAGGACAGGATTTTCAGAAGGCTTGAATAAGAAGGCCTTTATTCGAGCTATGTTTCAACGCGATGTATTTCTACCCAGACTCAATAGTATGCGACTTCTAGTTCGTTTTCACACCGCATTGAAAGAGGCAGACCTGGTAGCTCTTGTGGACAGCGGAGCCACCAGCAATTTCATCTCGAAGCTGTTCGTTGAAGAACATGGACTTGGAACGAGACTGTTGTGGCGTCCTAAACTACTACACAACGCTGATGGGACGACAAACAAAGGAGGGATCGTGGATAAATACATGGACCTCGAAGTCACCACGGGAGAAGTGACCCACACCCTTAGGTTCTATGTGGCCGACATGGGGAAGGATCAGATGGTGTTAGGATACCCATGGCTTGTGGCGGCAAACCCACGACCCAATTGGGCTCAAGGAACCATGGACGCTGCTCTCATTATCAAAACAGCAGGAGCGGCGGCCCCGTCACCCAGTAAAGAGGTCAAGGTAGCAGGACTACATTCTATCTCCATCAAAAACCAACCATGGCTGAAGAAGGGAGAAACGATAGGGTTAGAATGGAGGAGGACTACCATTGCCCAACAACTGGCCAAACAAGCTCATGACAAGACGAAGAGAGATTGGAAAGACATCGTCCCTAAAGCCTATTGGAACTTCGAGAAGGTATTTAGTGACGAAGAATCAAAGAAATTCCCTCCTATCTGACCATGGGACCACGCAATCGAACTCCTTCCCACCGCACCCTCGACTTTAGACTGCAAAGCCTATCCTCTCACCAGAGAAGAGGACAAGGCGCGAGACGCGTTCTTAAAGGAACACCTAGATAGAGGAACCATCCGACCCTCTAAATCACCCTATGTGGAACCCTTGTTCTTCATTACCAAGAAAGATGGGTCGAAGAGACCCATCATCGACTATAGGCAACTTAACAAACATACGCGACGAAACAACTATCCCCTCCCCCTCATAGATGAACTCTTCGACCGCCTGAACCTCCACCCAGACCGCCCCTCCGAACTTTACACGAAGCTGGATGTCCGATGGGGATATAACAATATCAGGATCAAGGAAGGGGACGAGTGGAAGGCAGCCTTCAAGACGTCTTCAGGCTCCTTCGAACCTCTGGTGATGTTCTTCGGACTCACCAACTCGCCAGCCACCTTCCAGGCCATGATGAACCACCTCTTCAGAGAACACATCAACAGTGGACACGTGACAGTATACATGGACGATATCCTCATTCACACACCCAACTCCATGGAATTCCATCGACGCAAGGTACGAGAAGTACTCCAAACTTTGCGGGACAACGAACTGTACCTCAAACCAAGCAAATGCATCTTCGAAGTACCAGAAGTCGAATACCTGGGGATGATAGTAAAGCCTGGAGGAATTGCCATGGACCCTGTCAAGGTAGAAGGGATCAGAAACTGGAAACAACCCCGTAACTTGAAGGAAGTCCGCTCCTTCTTAGGTTTCCTCAACTTCTACAGGAGATATATCGCAGGTTTCAGCTCCGTGGCAAGACCACTGAACCGCCTGGTTGCAGAGTTAAACAAAGGGGCGTGGTTCCATTGGGACTCAGAACATGAGGAGGCATTCAAGGGACTTATCATGAGGACCACCGTCGCCCCGGTCCTCCAACAACCAGACTTCGAGAAACCATTTGTGGTGAACACAGATGCCTCTGGTTATGCACTTGGAGCAGTCCTTCAACAACAAGACGATAAGGGAAGGCTTAAGCCCATTGCCTACCTTTCCAAGACCTTTAGCGACCAGCAAAGGAATTGGGACGTCTATGACAGAGAGTTAATGGCGGTCATTGAAGCGATGAAGCATTGGAGGAGATACCTACTAGGTGCGAGGCATCAAGTACGTGTCAGAGCAGACCACGACAACCTCCAATACTTCCGAAAACCCCAAGATCTGAACCGAAGACAAGCAAGGTGGATGAAGGTCATGGCCGACTACAACTTCATCATTGACCATCAACCAGGCAAACAAAATGTGGTAGCGGATTTTCTGTCGAGACCATTCAAAGAAAACGAAGGACAGGACGATAACAAAGCCACCACACTCCTACCGGAACTTCGTTTCGCTAAAATGACTTTCCCAGATGAACTAGGGGAACGCAGAGCGATCCTAGCTCGCTTCCATGACCACCCCACGGCGGGACATCTAGGAATCGAGAGAACTAAAGCACTGTTGAGACGGAGATATGAAGGCGACGACATCAACCATTTTGTAAAGGGCTATGTCCAGGGATGCGCCGTCTGTCAAGCCAACAAGACTAGGACTAACGCACACAAGGCGTCGACCTACAATCTAGACGTACAACCTGACTTGGGCCCCTTCAGGAGCGTGTCTATGGACCTCATTATGGACCTACCCCCCAGTCACGGGTACAACGCCATCCTGACCATCGTTGATCAAGGATGCTCAAAGGCGACTAAATTCATCCCCTGTACCACGGAAATCTCTGCGGAAGGAGTAGCAGAGAGGTATTTTCGCCACTTAGTACCCTGGTTTGGACTCCCCACCCGGATCATATCCGACAGAGACCCTCGATTCACATCGGGCTTCGCCAAGGAACTCTGTCGCCTCATGGGGATTACCCAGAACATCTCTACAGCTTATCACCCCCAAACTGACGGACAAAGCGAAAGGATGAACCAGTGGCTCGAGCAATACCTTCGCCTGTGGGTCTCCAATGAACCTGAAAGGTGGAGCGAATACCTGACACTCGCGGAATTCACCCACAATACTTGGCCGCACGAAAAGACTGGCTACTCTCCCCATCAACTCCTTATCGGCTATCAGCCTGAAGTTCACTTTGACTCAGGGTCATCAGACGTCCCCAAGGTCCAGGAGAGACTGGAACAGATCCAGAAGGCTAGGCACGACGCCACTAGGCTACACGAGGTTGCCAAAGAATACCACCCCAAGACAACGTTCCAGACAGGTGACCAGGTTTGGCTCGAGGGGAAGAACCTCAAGACGCATCACCCGACCCTCAAACTGGCCCCCAGACGTCATGGACCTTTCAAAGTCACACAACGTGTAGGCAAGGTGGCCTATCGCCTAGAACTCCCTTCACATTGGAAGATCCATAACGTCTTCCATGTGAATTTACTCACACCATATAAGGAGACGGAAGAACACGGCGTAAACTTTGAATGACCCCCTCCTGACCTTATCAATGACGAAGAGGAATGGGAAGTAGATCAGGTGATTGACACGAGGCTTTTCGGAAGAAAGAAACAGCGACAATACCTTATTAGCTGGAAAGGTTACCCACAGTCTGAAAACTCGTGGATCAATGACGTTGACCTCCATGCACCTGACCTTATCGCAGACTTCCACCGAAGAAACCCTGTTCCTAGGCACCGAGGCCGTCGCCCCTCTTAAGAAGGGGGTAAATTCACCATCTTTCCATCACCCCCCACTTCCACTCCTATCTTTTCACTCTAACATCCTCACCCATGTCTGATATCAGCTATGGATCCCCCGAACAACGCATCCTTGACATTGACTCCACCGTCCTCATCGCGCAACAC
>QLPC01002595.1:0-11297 GCA_003314055.1 Lactifluus hygrophoroides | reverse complement strand
CAACACACAACGACCGCGACACACAATCACGACCTCGGCACACCACACCACACTACTCGACCCGACGGACCACGACCCACCCAAAACACTACGACGACGACTGCCATGGCCGCCACCGCGACAACCCGCCGCCACCGCCAGCGCAGTACCCCACCCTTGCCACCCCCCGTTGTTGCGCGCATGCCATCACCACGATGTACAGGCTCCCTGTTCCCAGCACCTGTAGTTATACCGTAATGTAGTTTAGATCAAACAAATAAAATTTGATTGCATTTTAACACATCTTATCACACTTAGAGCATTCAAAGCAATTTTTAAGACGTTTCAAGCAATTTTAAATCGTCGACTTGACTTAAACTTACTTTAAGAACTTTGACATTTTGCTGATGCAGTCAGTGTCAATATTCAATTTTAGGTGCGAGACCCAGGCTGTGCGCTCATCCTAACGGCCAATACGTGCATCCTGAACAAAGTGGGAGCCCCAGTCTCGATCATGGCCATGTAAGATTCACTCAGGCTGGTAAGCTTGCCACTCGCACCGTGACTGTCCACTGGCCTGCGATACTCTGAATAGGGCGGTTTTAAGTGTTTTTTGACCTTCCAGCATACTAATTCGCATTTTCTGCAGTTGCCATTAGACTCCAACGATCTTCAGAGGCCCTGCATACGTGGCAAGAGTATCCAACTTTGGTAAGTGACTGGTGGCAAGCAGGCATGGGGTGATGACTCGGCGCCGAGGCACCGATAAGCGCCCGTTGTAGTCACAAAAACGGCTTGTCCCGACGGCGAACCTTGTTAACTTTCCCCAAAGAAACCTACACCATCCGCGCCATTCGATCTCTCCAAATGTCTTCATCGCAGTCGTCTGGTCCAGTTCTTGTATCAAACCCAGTAAGGTACTGCATTTGTTCTTGGTATCTCGACATCTCCCCCTGATCCCGCTCTGATCACCCTTGATCCCTCAGCCCGGCTGCAGCGACACCATCGGTGTCTCGTCCGTACGTTCTAGCGACTTTATCTCACCCTCTTCAGTACTCACGTCACTAATTCTAGAATCTCATCATCGCATCCCCAACAGTACGTGTTTTTACGACCGTCTTACAATGACCTATCCAGCTTAAGAGACCTCGAGACACACCGTTTCATCCCCCAAAGGATCCTCCAACTTAGGTCCCCCTTCGAAACCCAACAGTGGCAAACCAGGGGGACGTTAATCTTTCGATCGCGATGCTTAAGATATATGCATTAGAGTGTTTGGGGTAGTCGCTGTGCGGAGGAACTGAGTATCACGTCATGCATATCCATGTTCCCTGTCCCGTTCCAAGTGTGTACGTTGTACCTTCCGTCTGAATTGACTCGATTGTCCGCCACCCCACAATTCAGGGAGCTCAAGCGTGGTCCTTCATCTTCAGTCTAGTGTTGCCGCGGACGCGTCCGGTCCCGGTTCTGAACGTATTCGGGACCTGGACCGAAGGCCCAATGGCGGACTTCGTGCGTTCAAACAAACCATCGTGTTGTACAAAACTTCAGTATACATATCTGGCATGGCTACTTCTCTCCACCAACACGGATCTGAACACATCCTTTCGACGCACGCGCGAGCGCAGCGCTTCTTATATCAGGTGTGGCTTCCCACACCGAACCCCTCGCTACCCTGCACCCTTTTGTCTATTTCAACCATCCTGCTGGCCGCACTCTCTTCCTCGAGACATTTATTACCTGCGCCCTCAGCCATAATCGTCGGCACTTACTCAGTGGTGAGGCGGATGTTGGTGCCCACGGACGTCGACAGGAGCTTGAGGGCCGATCCGTGGAGGTGTGATTTTGGGGCGTTTGGCGACGCGTTCGGGAGGCGATTCGGTCAGCTCGGACAGTAGCGGTGTGAGTGGCGGTGACGGCGGTGAAGAGGTTAGAAATGGTGGCAGGTGTCGGCAATTGGGAAGGAGGTATTGTGCGGCTGCAGCGTCCGCGACAGTCTACTCAATGCATAAGGACGCACGAAAAATGTAAAGAAGCCCCACACCCTTCAAAGGAGGACAGCTTTACAACACCTCCAAAAGGTGATTTGCCGTCGAGAGTCCGAGTTGCTGTTCAGTTTCTTCACAAGACGGCGTGGCACAGTGCTCCACCCCAGAGCGACTTGGGCAGGCCGGTGGTGCGCATGAGAGCGACGGACGTGTTCGAATAGGTTGCGGTTTGGCAGTTCGGTGACGCCATTAAGCTACGGCAAATCGTGTAGAGTGAGTTTGCGAGCGATGCTGGCGGCGGACAAGTGATTGTCGAAGGCGTCGCTGACGTACTCCCACTCCGTGGTCGAAACGTACTGTAGAATCTTGATCTCAGTGTAGTGCCCTTAAACATGAGCTAAGGATTCGAACGACTTGTAGGCCTCCGAGGCACCCGAGTTATTGTGTTGCAAGAACATGACAGTGTATCGCGTGGCACCGTCCATGAGCATGAAGAATCAAAAAAAGGTGAGTAGTGTCGATGCTAGAGAGGTGTACCATGTTGTGGTGCGTATGGCCGCAGCAGGAGAATGAGGGTGTTGTAGGCACGATGCTGAAAAGTATGCTGGGAACCTGTACGATGAAGGGTGTACTCTACATTTTCTCAGAGTCCCAGATAAGATAGAAAGAGCAAGAGTGACGAGGCCTTGTGCGGGGGAGAAAAGTGGGGCCGTCTTTGGGTTCGGTCCGGTACCGTCCGTCCGCGGCTCGGAACCGGTCCACGTTCCTAATTATATCCATTGTAGGCCACCCCGTCCACTTTCACAGTTGAACCCGTACTCAGATCACCTCCTGCCCTTCCTGTTCTCCACAGCACGGCAGGAGTTCCTTTATCCTGTCGACCTCGACTACTCCTTTTTCAAGCTCTTAGACACCCAACAAGGAGGTGAATCTATATCCCGCCTCCTCTGGGCAACACTGCGGGCTTCGTAGGCTAAACATGAAGTTTGACTTATCTTCGCCTTCAACCTAGCAAATGAAAGTATTTAGCGTGCTTTTGTATTGGGCGTGGTAAAGACAGCTCATTTAGGACATTTCATCGATACCCCCACCGTCGTCACCGGGTGGCAAATTCTTTACCACGCGTAACCAATCACGACGCTCGATAGGTACCACTTCACCATCTATAACTCGGGCCACCGCCGACGCCCAACCTCTCCTTACGCTCTTGCACGGATATTTACCAACCCGTGTGCCACGGGTAGCGTCATGGATACCCCCCTTAAGCCTCGAGCATGGCTTGCATCCCAAAGTTACTTATCATGATGTAAGACATGCCCGACACACTGCGTATTTCCGACAAGCTATACCCGCGGCTCGCTCCTGTAAGCCTAAGCAAATGCTGCACAGCCCAAGGGTTCACTAAGGTACACATAATCAACCAGTGATCGAGGAATAAGCATGTTTCTGACATTAACACCGATCATACTGCCTAGCTGCATCCAGTACAATTTGGTGTGCGATTACGTCCGACCCAGAATGGGCAGATGCGGATAAGGGGGCACCAACGATTGTGATGGGCTTGCGCTCCTCAGGTATGAACTCACCTTGGTCATTGGACTCCGTTCTTGTGCGTAGTAGACGGAAACGAAGAAGATAGGGACGACGAGTGCGCAGACGAAAATGCCAAGGAAAGACAGGCCGAGGAGTTCCTCCCTCTGACGGTTGATACCAATTAACACGACTGGGGAGGACTCAAACCAAATGGTGGCTGCAGCAAACTGGGAAGACGACTTGATCGGTGGGTTCCAGTTGCATGGCAGAGACGGTAGGCCCAGTGGTAGAGGATCTTGGACATGAAGGTCTTAGGAAAAAGAGGATGAGAGTTGCAGTAGAGATGCCCGAGGAGCATACATACAAATTGTCGAGCGCCAGCTATTGATGTGTGCAGGGAAACCAAGTCTTGGTCCCTGCAGGGAGCGAAGATAACCACAAAAGATCCTACCGTATGCCCGTCTCTTGGGAGCGTAGGGATCGCCAATCAAGGCCTCACTCGTGGCAGGGACTGGCAAACTGACAACTTGAACCCGGTTAGGAAGGCGATGAGTATGCCATAATTGGTGCTGTCCAATGAGGCATCAAACACAATTAAATATATAGAACAGAGTCGTGGCGCACC
The DNA here is from genome assembly GCA_003314055.1 of Lactifluus hygrophoroides. NCBI lineage: Eukaryota > Fungi > Basidiomycota > Agaricomycetes > Russulales > Russulaceae > Lactifluus > Lactifluus hygrophoroides. The sequence goes on along the minus strand of QLPC01002595.1, from coordinate 7,172 downwards.
ATTTGTCACGTCGCGCATATATGCTCGGGTCATTTCTGCCAGGCGCCTGAAGGCCGAAAGACGATTGTCACAAGCGCCCAAAACAACATAGCCGCACCGCCCCTCCCAGCACGAGGACCTATTGAGCGGATGTTCCAAACTTGAGCTGAGATCCCCAATGCTGGTAAATTAACCAACTAGGGGCAGAAGACATGCGCCGAAGAATAACATAAGCGGGAGAAGAGGCACCAACTTGAAGTATATACTGTTTGTAGACGCCTATCCCGAAGGACTCCCAGACTCCGTTCATCATTCCTTCTGATGATTCCCAGGCGTCGAGATACCTGGGTCTTCAACAAACCAAGAAGTCCTGGACATGTGAGACTCGCTTCGAGTCGCTTGCAGGAATAACTCGAGAAAGAAAGGATTGAGCGGCTCTGAGTCAAGCGTAGGATGGTTGCTGGGACGGCGTAAAGGGATAAGTTATGTAGAAAGTCGTGGCTGCCACCCGATCTGGCATGATTGTCCCGACAGGCATGATATTAGGTAAAGGGGGCCGTCACCACCTGCCGTTATGCCTGATGCGTAAGTTAGCCAGCAAGTCGGACATTGGCTCCTAACACGAGGCGTTTCGCATATAACGGTATAAAGCCTCTCAGCCTGCCATCATAGATGGAGTGGTCATTGCCCCAAGGACGGACCAGTACTTTCCCTGTAGCAGAACCAGATGGAATATGCTGAAGAACGCCACGAGCACCCCTTGCTTCACCATCCCCGACATTACGTGCCAGTGTGGCAGGATATTGCCGAGGTTAGCCTTGTATGTCGTTTCACATGAATGACCTCAGACACATATATGGGCACTGCTTAGGCCCCACCCGGTGATGGCGATGGCCAACATGAAGGCCACTGGAAATATTACCCACCTCCCATCGAGCACATTGCAATCCACGATCAAGCACAACGTCAGAACTGCATCGGCGGCCCCCAACACGACGACAGAGCCCACCACAATGAAATGAACCATGTCCCCCCCGCATCAGCAGTAGGTACCATACTATTATATGATATTGAGATCGTCTCTCACGATGGTCCCTCTGTATAGGACGCTGTCATCCCTTATGGTGTAGCCCGCAATGACTTTGCCAGACCTCAGGCTGTCGAGGATGCGCAAGCACAAGTACAAGTCCTTGGCCCGCCCGCCCCTGTGAGTCCTAGCATTCTCTCCGTTTCGCATGCATATTGAACCACATCGTTTTTCTTTAGGAAATGCAAGAAAACGGCGTCATTCCTTACGCTCCTCAGTATGTTGTGCTTGGCCCCGATCCAGCCTTCCCAAATGCGAGGCCCTACCAAGCCCCTCACCCTCGTCCAGCAGTAGCGGAAAATCTCCGACAGCTCGCTGGTCGCTATTTGCGTGACCCCGACTCACAGGTTAGTATGATTCGTATGGAAGAGGGCCTGGGTGGTCAATTCCAGGTGGTGATCGTGCTCTCACTGCCTGACGTCCTCTGAGGCAGTCATCACGGAGGATAAATTTTAATCGTGGCAACGTACCATGTGCAACCGCTGTGATCTCTTGTCCTGGCTTCCGAATGTCTCCTTGTTCGTATCTGTACCCGCTTTGCCATATGCTATCTGATTTATCTTGTTATGTTGTTACTAAACCCTATCTTGGGGTCGAATTACGATTTGATCTGGTTTACTGAACTTGAGCGGCAAAAGCCCGCAGATTGCACGAGTGTCACCGTTCTAAAGGGTTACTGCAGCGCTGCAGCGAGCAGCATCCTTTGGGCAACGTGGTCTCCGTTCGCGGCACCAGTGATGACAATCGCAATCCGCAAACAGATTCGCACTAGTTAGAATTCCTATCGTAGCATACCCAGACAGCCCCATGTGACGTCACGTGTTCCGTGTAAGACACGTGTCATCGGCACGATAGTGGTCAAAAGCACCACCGCGTGCCCCACGCACCAAGAATCGATACGTCGACCTTCGACAGGCAAGGGTGCATCAACAGTATGCGGGGTGCGCTGTACCGTGAAGTACTGAGTAGCATATCTTGCGGAGATGATGCCATTGTAGCATACGAACGTCAGGAAGGGCCTGTAAATCAGGAAAGTAACGATCAAGGGTGGATGGGAGGTGTCAGCGAGACGACTTCCTTCATCAGGCGTGCAATAAAGAAATTATTCTTTTGATTAAGCCCGAGTACTTCTTCTACGCGGTGGGAAGAGGACGACGTTATGGGAAGCTGCTGAAAGCAGATACAGATAGCATTGAAAGGGAGCGGCCATCTGGAGAGGTAAGTGCAGGCCTAGAATAAGACACGCATGGGTAGACGAGGCTCGTAGAAACGCCCAGTGCACACAGTAGCGATCTGAAAGATGTACATGAGCAGATAATCACCAAAATTGCCAGTATGGAAACACAACGAAGAGGGACAGTTCCATCCGAAATGGTTGCAATTTGTTTAGGAAAGCCAGCCATATGAACCACCATTGATTGGAAGTTGAGCCTGAAGGTGTCAAAAAGAGGTGCCACGCACGAAACGTACCCATTTCCACATCGGTATCCTACTGTATGTTTTGGACTGTGCACCGGCAAGACATCGATCGAGCTGAGAAACCTAGACACATACAAACCGGACCAAGATCACGCATGGTACAACATGAAAACAATTTTGGCCCAGGGGCTGATTCTGAGAGTAAGGAAAGAGTTGGATCATACCTCATCGATGATGGGACTAAATTGTAATTTGGGCCCGAAATTCCAGGCCAACGAACAAACACGTGATTGAGGTTCCCCAGTCCCGTGACCTTCTGCCCCACGCGACAACACCTCGAATTGATCTTGCAACAGATCTGGAACAGAGATCACACCTCCATCTTTTATCTTCTCCCTGTGTCGGCCTCGAAAACAACCTCGAAGGCAGAAATTAAAAAAATGTAGTTCCTCAACTTGCGTGTTTCGAAGCTATACAGCCTATACTTGTGATTGCCCTATGTCTTTTTCGGCATCCGTTACGCCAGGGTGGTCCGCATCTAACGAACGTGGCAGTGTGTGCACGCGTATTTTCTCATGCGCCGTACCTTGCACTCAAACATAGATCCGATGGATGGGCACCGCGTTGGCATTCAAGCGGACGTCACTGTTCACAAAGAGGGATCTGCTGCTTGCCAACTCAAAGCTCATGATCTCGTCGTCGATGTAGAAGTCTTATCAATATAAAATTCGGCTTCCTCATGTAAGTTACTCAGTTTCCAAGGGCCTGGCCGACCTCGCTGTGAACAGTCTCAAGCGCGCCCACCCGACACTCGACATCAATGCAAGCATAATAGGAAATCACATTTGAAAAGAAAATTCAGCAACGGCACCGTGGCGTTACATCACAGTAAAAGCGAGGTAAGACGTCAATCGGGAAAGTGAAACAGAACGATACATCGAGATACTCAGAAGAAACCTTACACACACAGCGCAAACGACGCATACCACACCAGCAACGACTCCTTTGCAAGCCGCGATCACACGAAAACATCCGTCTCGAGCGTTATCACCACCTTGAACCGACCAGCAGGGCCTCGTTCCATCTGAACCACATCGACCCGTGTATTGTGGTGCTGGAAATAGCGATCAGCGAGATCTCTGAGATTCTCTGCGCCTGGCAGGACCATTGGAGGGGCGTGCTGAGGCCATTCATCGAGAAGAGCTTGCTCAGGGCCTACCGCAACATTTTGAGGAACGAACGCAAAGTTCTCATTTCCTTGAATCTCCTGCAGAAACCATCTAGTCAACGCATATATGAGAAGGAAAGTTGGGTGGGTACACACGGGAAACGGCAGACCAACAACATCAGCTGGCGCATTTACATTGGGGAAGTGTCCAACATAGTTGAACCCTGGGTCGTATGGGACAGGAGGAGACTGTGTGAGAGAGAAATCATCAGAGAGGAAATATGATACAACATGGATGGATGTTGCTCACTGCCGGTTGCGGAGGAAGGTCGTGCATTCCATCATAGCGGGCCATGTCATAGTAATCTAGGCGCTGGGCTCCGTTCTGGATAACCATGTCTTCAACTGGGGGTGGGATATCTCCGTTGAGGCCCAGATCATATGGGATAACAGAGTACTGTATATTGGGCATCATCAGAGAGAAGGGTTGATGCTACATAGTCGGTGTCACTCACGTGTGGTGGCGGGAGGGGATGGCCATTATAGGGCGCCCTGTTGATGTAATGCAGGTGCTGCATTTCATTTCCGATTGGGAGTGGGATATCCTCTTGATGGCCTTCACGTTGATCATTAACAGCAGGAGGCGGGATCTAAAGCACCACATACAGAGATCGACACTTGCGTAAAAGATTGCGTCTGACGATGTCTTAGGCTTACCCTAGCATTTTGCTGTATATGATTGTGTGGCTGATGCGGATGGGAACGTGCAAACCTATTTCGTTGGGATGGATTGGTTTGATCAAGTTGGAGGTCGTTTTCAGCCATCAACTGAGACTTCGAATGCGGGTAGTATGGGGCTGAGGGGAGGGAATCCCTGTTGAGATATTGCACAAGGCTGCCCATCCGGCCATGGTAGATCTCCCTTTAATACAGCGTTTTTGTGTGGTGGGCAAATAACCGCAGAAAGCAGGGAGACGAGGAAAGGGGGAAAGGGTAAATCCCAGCTGATGCGCCACTACGTTGACAGCTATCACAGATTCACACAGCACCCGACGCCGCCAGGCTCCAGCCGCCACAAGCTTGCCGAGTTAGGACTTCACTCCATTCTACATTTACAGGCTTCCTATTGCTTCAATCCTACACCACGTGGTCCTTTTTCTCTGACTGGGTCCCTCTCCTTTTACAAAACTTTTGTGAAACTGTTAAGTTACCCCCCATCTATTTCCTTTTCTCGATACCGTTTTTCTCAGCTGCGAGCCCTCCCCGATCAGAAATCATGGTACAGTACACCACCCCCCGGTTCATTCTTCCCTCATAGCGTGTCACGTCCGCCCTGACATCTACACAAGCTGCCCACTGGATGGCCCAAGTTCCTCTGTCATCGTCTATCCCATCACTTACACTTCACCCTTGGCGTCACAGCACTTGGTCCTTTGGACCACGACAGCCTCGTTTTGCTCATCCCACGTGTGTTGTTAGGGTGGGTTGATAGTACATAGCCAGATTCTCCCATGTGTGTATATTATAGCTTACGACGCTGGCTTAACCTCCACTCCACAGCCATAGTCCACCCAGCTGCCTGGCTGTACATTATCTAGGTCTATTCCCCCTACCCAACTGGCCTTTGCGGTATGGGAGCGACGTGTCAAATCAGATGCGGATCTCATTCATACCTTATGCAAATCATCCAACGCTCTTTACCAAATATCCCACACCCACTCAAGGTCAGCTTCCAGTTTCCCCCACTTCCCCCATGTTGTGTGCTTACATTGCTAATGCATATATGATATTCATCAGACAGCATCGGTAAGAGCCCACAAGATTCTTGGCCGAAGTCATGATCACGACTGCCTGTCATTGGTGAAGCTTGTTGGATTGACGAAGAACTAGTCGCAAGTGCACCCATGAACTCAGAAGCTAGGTGACAGTGAGTGTAAGAATGGGGCTTTTGACTAACCGCCAAATTACCTTCAGCGCGTGATCTCAGCGGCGTTGGCGTTTAGTCACGTCCACGCCTAGGAAGTACGAGCGAACGACCCAAGTAGTAGACATGTACTGTTATCTCTCAGTTGTACATTCATAAAAACAATGTTCCTGATTCCATTTGTAAGACGGAACATCGGGTGGCGATCGGGCCTATGTTAGTACCAAACCAGAGTTGACCAAAGGCAAAAAGTAGGCATTCCCACATCAGTAATCCCATCTTCCCGTTTCCCATCGTGACGTACGTACGTGATTGCGTCCCCCTCGACCGCGTCATTCTTGCAAGCTTTGTGTTGTTCATAGCTTACCATCCGGGTCCATCCTTGTCAGTTGTCACCTTACACACGCTTCCTCATCAAGTCCTTCAAGGTTAGAATCATTAGATCGTTTGCTGACCTTAATCATATATTCTCCCGCCATGCTCCCTTGCTGTATTCCGTACTGTCATGATCTCGCAGGCCTATTTGTGCCAACTCCATCATCTGTAATGGCTCCCCGCCACCACTGTGAGGTGTGTTGCAATCTCGGCACTGCATGGTCTAATATCTCCTCCCCATACACAGGGATCGTCCTAGACCGTCTTTCACGTTTTGGCGATGTCAGTATGCTCGTCGCATCATCCACACAGTGCAAAGTCAACCGAGGGAGTGATTATCAGAGTTACCCACCCCCCATGTCCCGTAGAGTGCAAAACGTTGTTCCTTTCCAAATGCACTGATGAAGCGTATATTTGGCGGTTGTCATGCCACGAGCCAACACCAGTAGACGAACACTACGTCGAGCAGTGGCTACTCCAAGCGGTAAAATTGCTGCACTCTTTGGAAGAAACTCGATGACATGGTACAGGGTGCTAATCTGAGATGAAATTTGGGGGTGCAGATGGACGACGATCGCGAGTGACTCTTGCAAAGGGATAGCCATTGATACACAATATGCGGCGCAACACAGGCCATTTCGCGGCAAAACCCAGAGTTGTACTTATTAGGTAATCATCGGATTATATAATATAGCGCTGCTTGGAGTCCCCCAACAACGTGGGTCTTGGCTTGTTCTCCCGCCTTTAATCATGGCTCCTTGAGCGCAACTATACCATACAACTTTGTTGTTCCACTCGTATCTTCACTCAATTAATTCATGGGCCGAAATCATACGGCAGATCTGGGTCTTACTTGCCATGCCGGCGAATGCTGAATTGGAAGGACAAGGGACCATGCCTGCAAACGCCCCACAAAGGCCAGTAAGGTCTTGGGCATTCTGTATGTAGGATACCGTACTGCCGCCAGATCTAGATTGTTCCATCGGGCATGATGATCGGAAAGAGTGAAGCAGGCCTACGCCACCAACCGGCGTTATACTATACCGGACCCCTCATTCGGTCAGTCACGCAGGTGTCACATCACGATTCAGCAAGTTAGGCTTGAACAACAGTCAAATTTAAACTCCGGTCGGCAAAAGCGTGACAAAGACCTATTTTTGACCTCATGGAAAACCTCAATTTATGCGTACAGTCTTCTTGGAATATGTTAAGGACATGTA
>QLPC01002583.1:17097-28438 GCA_003314055.1 Lactifluus hygrophoroides | reverse complement strand
ATTACATGACATTGCGGGCTACAACTAGATAAGGCGATACGATACGAGTACAATCGCGTACTACAGTTTAGTCCATCGTGATATTTTGCTTGTACTAAGATATACATGTGAACCGTCCATGCTGCGGTCCATCCACGCAGTCTTCTGCCAGTGCGTCGGAAACAAATCTATAATCTAAGAAGGGGGAAAAAGCTGAGGTGAGGAACAAGGAAGCGGGAACCTTGTCTTGGCGCCGAGACTGACCTGGAAGCGCTGGCCCTCCTTGAAGTGCCCTGATGTCGCACCGTCGAAGGCCAGCGAGAGCACGTCCCAAACCGTGAGCTCGACCACGCGACGCGCAGGTCTTCGTGTAGTCCGGGCATCACGCATCAGCAGCACGCGAAAGTTGCGCACTTCTCGTGGTGGACATACAGACTGCGCAGATATTTTTGTAAGTTCTGGATGAAGTGGAGCATGTAGAGGTGTGCCGCACCTGCAATTCGCGCTCAAGTCCAAGCTCAATCGTTTCTCGCTCCTGCTCAGCACGTTCTCGTGCGAAGCGTGCAAGCCAGCCAGCTTCAGCTCTGCTATGATAGCTCACATGCGCTCACAATTAACAAGTAGCAGCTAGCGCTGCAGCGCCTTGCCTGCCAAATTGATTTGTTATGAAAGATTTCTCACGCTCCAGCGTACCTTCCTCCTTATTCCCCAAGACCAGATATTCTTTCTTCGTCTCTAGATTACTCCAGAGAGGTTCAGGATGTCAGAAAACCCATATATTTGTCCCATCAACTAGGTAGCTTGGAATCCATATACTGTATCGGTACTCTGCTTTGGTCAGTGTCCACACTACGGACGCCGCAATTCAACTCGAACGTTACATTACATTGTCAATCTCAAGCACGATCATCACCTTGACCCTACCAGCCTGAGAGCGACTGCGTTTCATGCGAAGCTTATCAACACAGGAGTCAGCACTATGAAGATAGATACTGGCAAGACGTTTGAGGTCTTCCGTAGCCGACATTCCGGATGGCACTGAACTCGAAATTCCTTGGGAGGGGCCTGCTAGATTGGGTGGAGGTGCGCGATCTATGATGTCGCCACTCGACATCCCCTGAGGTAAGACTCAGTCCAGATGAAATGCATATATGCTGTGGGGAGGGTAGACAGACACGTACAAGGGCCGGTGGAGCGTAGTACTCCGGCTGAGGCGGGCAAGAAATGTGTTGGGTAATGTCTGAAGGATGGTAACCGACATGGCTATCACATTGGCTTTGAAACCCGTGGTACGTATCGTCTCTCATAAGGGACTTCAAATAGAAGCTCATTCAGAACAGAAAGTAGACAAGTGAATGAAAACTTACGGCAGCTTGAGCCTGAGACGCTTCATGATTAGGGTGATTCATAGCGGAGTACGGCCCAGCCAAATCTACACTCGATGGATGTTCAATGGACCGCGGGTCGTGGTGTGGACCCATGAGATGTGGAGCCTAGAGAGTGATGTGCAACGATGAGTGGCAGTGAGTGAAGAACGCAGCATGAAGAACTAACTTCAGCACGCTGTACAGGATGATATCGGTATCGCGAGGCATGGAGGGAAATCGAGTCATGGGACATTCAGGATTACGCTGTGTGCACGATTTGTGAAGAAAGAGATGAGGGTGCAGAACGGGGCCATCACGGAATGGGATGCCTCTTTAATAATGGGGCGAGGTATGTGTTTGTAGGCATGTATGGGATATGAACAGATTCGAACGGATATTCTTATTCCTGATAGTCCGGGCCATATTCGATACGCCATTGACACCACGATGAGACGACGGAGGTGTCATCCTCAAAACCTGATAACCACCCGCGCCAGTTACGAAATGGAGCAAGAACAAGACAAGGACCTTCAGGTGAGGTGACGGCAGCAGGGTGTGCCCATGTAAAGAAGAGGAAAGAGAAAATACGGTAGTCGGAATCTGCGAGCGGGATTGCGGGAAGGGCCGGAAGAAATAATTTTTTTACTGAAGTCGCATGGAGTTCCTGATCTGGATAACTGTCACCGTACTAACGTTCAAAGCTGAAAAGGGAAAGAGACTGAGGCTTGACGCCAGTTCAAAGCGGTACTGTATATACAATGGATTTGAAAACAAAAACGAAGGGACAAACTGTACGAAATGTCAGTTGACTATTGACACGCCCAACTTTCCCACGCGTCCACATGGGTCATCAAGATGCATCAAGCCGTAAGTTACTTAACTCTGACTTTGTGACCATCGTCTCTGCCTGCCATCTAAATGCTTGCAGACACATGTCCCATTTGAGTTACCTCCAAGGGATACTTGAAACATTCATTATATCACCAATCTCAAGCAAAACTTGAATCATCGCCTTAAATTTATTTTTTCATGCGAACCTTTAATTCCAGTTACCATACACGTCCTACCAGGACGTCGAAAGTAGCTGGAAGAATAACCTTCATCGACCCAATCTCGGAGTGCCCTCGTCAGTCAAACATGTTTTCTTTTCTTCTTTTTTTCTCCATAAACAGGCGAGAACCATCTTTCCGTAGCGGGATAATTGGGGTGTAATACAACAGCTCGCCTTGAGCAGAGTCCGAAAGTCGCATCGAAAGAAATTTCTGGCGATGTTGGAATCGGAAAGGGCCGAGAAGTGCCATTGATTATTTCGTGGATAGTACCAGTGATAAAGTAAGTACTGTACGTGTGCAATTTGCAGTTTCTTGCTGACAATGAGACCCGGGCAAAAATGGGATAAAGGGCTTCTAATGGGTGTCATAAACGAGATTTAAAAAAATTCATCCGGTTTGGTCAGAAGGCGGAAGGGGCTCCGCAGTCATGCGTATGACTCGAGATCCTTGGCTGCGCCCAAATACTTTCGAAAAAAAAAAAACCTTCAGGCTCTACGCGGGGAAGGTAGAAAAGTAGTATTATTGGTGAAGGATTCCGCATCTCCTTGCCGAGTTCAAGTTCGGTATGTCTAACAGAGCTGACAGTCGCGAACAACGCAAGAAGGGTACCAGCGTTTCAGTTTTGGCCCCGTGGGTCGAATAGTTAGCGATCTTGAATCTAACTGAAAACGTCATGCACCTTTTTTTTGGCTCATAGCTTTTTAAGGCGTTCAAAATTTTTTCTCTCTTAAACCCCGTTAAGGCGCTGGTACAGAAGATCCATCTGCGTGTAAATGGATGGCCGTGTGTTTTTTTTTTCAATATCCGCTTGTACGAGAACTTTCTTTGACAGAGTTACATACAAGGTAAGTTAATAAGCGTAGTTCTGTTTTTTTTTACCATTTGCGCTTCACATGTTGGAGACTAGTCTCGTAGCTGCGGGTTTGGATCGTGGACGAGGGGTGAAGAAGGCAGACAATGTGGCATGATGACAGGTTACATGACGTTGGAGCTACAACTAGATAAGGCGGTACGATACGAGTACATACAATCGCGTATTACTACAGTTTAGTCCATCGTGATATTTTGCTTGTACTAAGATATACATGTGAACCGTCCATGCTGCGGTCCATCCACGCAGTCTTCTGCGTCGGAAACAAATTTGTAATCTAAGAAGGGGTAAAAAGGTGAGGAACAAGGAAGTGGGAACCTTGTCTTGGCGCCGAGACTGACCTGGAAGCGCTGGCCCTCCTTGAAGTGCCCTGATGTCGCTCCGTCGAAGGCCAGCGAGAGCACGTCCCAAACCGTGAGCTCGACTACGCGACGCGCAGGTCTTCGTGTAGTGCGGGCATCACGCATCAGTAGCACGCGAAAGCTCCGCACTTCTCGTGGTGGACATACAGACTGCGTAGATTTTTTGTGAGTCCTGGATTAAGAGTGGAGCATGTAGAGGTGTGCCGCACCTGCAATTCGCGCTCAAGTCCAAGCTCAATCGTTTCTCGCTCCTGCTCAGCACGTTCTCGTGCGAAGCGTGCAAGCCAGCCGGCTTCAGCTCTGCTAGCGCGACGCAACACCGAACTAGCGTCAGATGAATACTCGCACTCTTCAAACATTGATTCAATATGTGCCGGCATTTCCTCTGCGCGGTATGGGTTAGAGCGTTGGAAGACGATGTGGAGCAGGTTGAGAACACACCATCGTCTCCTGGGTGCCATGAGCTGGATTTAGCTTCGAAACGTTGAGCCCAGTCAAGGAAAAGCTTGTGCTGGTCCTCGGCCTCCTTCCGAAGCCGCTGATACTCACGCTCGCGCTTCCGCTGAATGTGCATAAGTAGAATAATCAAGTATTATATTCAGAAGCTCACAGCCCACGCGTCATGTGCTGCCAGCTCCTCTTTCTCCCGCCTTGGACCCTCGCGCGTGATCTTCCCATCCGCATCCCGATGAAACTCGAGGAACGCAACAGGATACATCTAAGTTATGTAACACCCAAATCAGTCCTTCAAACTCGAGAAAATGGTAGAACATGCTTGCCTTGATCACAACAAGTTGGAGACATGGTACAGTTCCCCCGTCGGGTGAGAGTGTATGGAGCGTAGCTATTGCAGGGTGAGGCTGGAAGCCAAGCTTGGTGTGCCAAGGTGCGAGATGGGCCCCGTTGCCTGTCAGGTTGAGTTCAACTTTGCCGTATGCCTCCAGGACCTCGCATGGTTCTACGTCGCGCGGGATCTATATCCAGTAGATGAGTTTCTCGCCTACTTCTCAGTGGGGACCGAAAATAGGAAGCGCACCGATGCGCCAGAGACAGCGATCTTACGCCCAACACGAATCACGCCTCGGCGTGCCGCACGAGCGAGCACTTCATCTACCCGCGCTTGCAAGCGGTACCAACCATCGGTGAGTTCAAGGGTTGGTCGAGGCACAATTGGTAAGCCATCTTCGCCAATTCCACTTTCTGACCAGGCGATGCCCGAGACACAAAGAACCATGTGCAAACCTGCAGATGTATCCTGCGTCGTAATGAGGCGAAGTGCAGGACGTGCTCCGCCATTCAGCTCCTTTTCATAACTGCGGATAGACGCTTGGTCGTTATTATTGAAGACTGAAGGAGAACCGTACCGATATCGTAACTGTCGCATCATCTCTGTCCAGCTCCATCGCTTCTGATTCATATCAAGCTCGTTTTCTGGATCGAGGGCGACCATTCCTGCTAATTTCCAAAGAATGAGAGACCAGTGGTTGTCGACCCACTCCTGGGAAGCTAGATTGCCACCAATAGCTTTCAGCTCCCGGAAGGCATCGACGGATCCTCGGAAGCCGGTTGGGATAACATTGCTCGGGCTGCCCAGGGGGGAAACAGGAAATCTATGTTGGATGGCTGATTTCAGGCTGACGTTGTGCAGCTCGGCTACATCTCTGAAGCCCGTATGTTGGTGATAAGCAGAGAACGATACCAAGTGGAAGACTCACATTCCTATTTTTGTGAGCGACTCAGGGCCATGTATCCCAGGCCGAAAACCCGACGAAGCCAGGGTCTTTCTTTTACATGGAACCGCTGCAAGTCGCGTCAGGAGTACCAGTTAACGCGTGCTCATCGTGACATACAAAGGTGGAAGAACCGTCTCCTGGTGGGTCCCTTATTTCCTTCGCTCACAGATGGAGCATCACCCATACTGGGTCGTGACGGCGTACTGTCTTTTTCTGCATCGTAGCGCGCCTTGAGCTGCGTGTGTCCTGGCTCACCGGGTCTCATGCCTGACTTGAAAGGAGTGAGGAATCTTTTAATAGGTATCTTGCGTAATGGTGTGCCCTTATTGAGCATGGGGGTGGAGAATTGGGCCCGGGAGATAGGTGCCGCACCCAGGAAAGCAGGCCTAGGTTCTCGTGTAGGCGTAGAAGAAACGGGGTTGAAAGGAGACGGCGCATTCCCGGAATTCTTAGAAGCAAGCGATTTGAGGAGGGGTGATTTAAAAGTTTTCATTGATGCATTTCCTTCAATGCCCGAAACAGAAGACCTCTGAAACGAACTATTCCTATATGTGTTTGGAGTCGAAAGATTTGCCGCTGATCGGAATGCCCCTACACCGTCGACTTGACCCGCACCTGGGGGCTCAACCACATTGTAGCCAACACCCGCACTACCACATACGAGTGCGGATCCGGAAGCAGTTGGATGTGTATCGGCTTTTCGAGGTGGGACGTTCTCGGCGGCTAGAAAGGCCTGCCGTGATGATATGGTAACATCGAGGTTTTTCTCTAGGGAGTCGTCTTGAGGACTATGGCTAAGACTATCATCTTCCTCTGCCCAACGCTTCGCTCTTTCCAGGGCTGTCCTTATTGCCGCAGCACTCGGCTGGAACAAATTCTTCTTCCCAAGAGAAGTAAACATAGAGAATGGTTTAGGGTTATCCGTTCTTCCGAACGGGTCAAAATCGTCTGTTTTATGGGCGGGAACTTCAGAGGCCTGTTGACTTGACACGGAAGCCGAGGGGTGGTGCGCTATAGACACCGGTTGATCTACCAGAGCAGACGCGGAAGTAAAGCCACCCGATGAGGTGACAAGGTCCGACGCGGACGTAAAACCAGTTGTTGAGGTGATTGATTCCACCACAGGCTCCATTGATTTGTCATAGTCACTCTGCCCGCTTTCCGGATCTGACGAGAGCGAGGCAAACGCTGGACGCTTAGTCCGTACAGTCGATGCAGATATAAAACCCGTGAAAGATTTGGACGTGGAGGTAAATGGATCACCAGCATCCTCAAGTCTCCTAGATGGACGTTGTCGTGGGAATAACGAAGGGACTGGCAGAGTGACGGGTCGATCCGGGAGATCAGGCACACTCTGAGGAGTCTATCCATAAAGAATCAGCTGGGCGATATAAAACAGGAGTACGCGGGCATACCCCATGATCGAGACTGTTCTGCGACGGGACCCCCATACCATGCACCTTGCCTGCGCCTTTATAGTCATAAGACGGCACTTGGGACAACCGCAGCTCTAATACATCCATGGCGCTGAGTTCCTGTTGACTAGGAAGGGCCAATTGTTCGTCATAGGTAGGCGAAGACATTCGTCGCCGCTTTAGAGGGGGTGATGATGAATCTATGCGTGGTAAGGAGGAGAAACAACTGAAAACACAGTCACTCACCAGACATATATGCTTCTTATCGATGTCCTTGTTACCAAATATGTTCACTAGAGAGTACGATAGAGGGATGTAGAGTCAGGGCGGTGTTTAGGCTTTGGGCAAACGCACGACACGACGCGTTTGACGCGGTTATCACGTGACTTTCTCCATGACGCACTAATCGCGCGCGTGAATTGTCGCCTAAGTTACCACCGACGAAATTCGGTGTCTCCTCATTGATCACGAGAAGAACTACCGATCGTTCTCGAGGATCTTGACGCCAACCACCTCACGTGTGGACCCGAAGGTTTTTACTGCTGTATGCGGTGCAATATTGGAGAATATACTCAAAAGTATCGATTTTGACGATGAAAGCATTATCAGTGAACTCGATGAATCGCAGAAGGTGGCGGAACTCTAGCTCTCGGACAATGAAACAGTGCTCTTGCGGATGCCTGGTGTGTTTCCACTTTCCCAGACCAAAGCAGATATCCAACTTGGAGATAGAGCTACCGTTCCAGCTGTATCAAAGGGTTGCCCGTATTAAAATGCTCACTTTGGACCTCGTCAAAGTTTACCAAGCTGTTTTTGTTCAAGTGAATGAGTTAGGGGCATTCCGGCACTCCGATATCCAATTGAAATTGAACGATATACAAGATACGACCACGATCCTTGAATTTGTCTCGGAGTTTGAAGAAAAGTTGGACAGCAAGCCGGGTCTGACCGACAAATGCCATCGGCTATCTGGTTCTGACGAGTCAGCCCATTCCCCTGCCTTGTCCGAATTTATCCTCTATTCCCAATCTCGGGCTGCATATTTTGGGCCTCGTGAGGATCGGGCCGTCGAGGCGAATCTCTGGGGAAAAGGAACAGCCACTCGAAGTGAAACATATCGGGTATATTGCACGCTGGGAATGGGGAAAAATTGGCTAGGGCCCCGAGGAAATGCCCTTAGGGGCCGGTTAGTGGATACGGTTTTCTTCGTCAACCCGTTGCTTGTTCCAGAGAAAGGAAACATGACCATTCAACTGTACGTGCTCGCTTGCTTACTCTCTTCAATTGCGACTTAGCGTCGTCGCTTCAGAGCCAACACTGCGTGGCCCTTTAGTCTTGTCTCTAAATGTCCAGTCGTTCAACCCGGAGAAGAACTCCTTCACCTGTACAACCCTCGTGGTGACTACCTCATTTCGAAGTCAACCCTTCCTCGATGTCTCGTAGAAGTTAATTCAACTTCAACGAAAGAATGGCCCCAGGACTTTATCCGGATGCTTCTGCATGGGACAGCTCTTGTTCGTCTTGCTAATATGTTCTTTGATGGGTTCAAGGCTAGGAACTTTGTCCTCGTTGCTATCTTTGTTTGGGACACCGGCAAGGCGACTCGCTACATTATTTCAGAAGCAAAATAACCATGCAGTATGTTTTGCTTTGTATATAAGCAAGATGGCAGGCCGAACCGCAGTAGGTTTATTACAGAGAAGACGTTTTTCGATGAACACCCCAGTGGGCCGGTCGAGTTTGTGCGCCAGTTGTATAATCTTCTTCATGTGCTGGAGGCGGACGGCGGGAGAAAGACAAAGACACGAGAGCGAAGATCTGGCAATTCAAGAGCGTGATCTCAGAACATAACTACCAATTCGCCTGGAAGCGGTTTCACATGGACACTTAGGAGATCGGTAGGGAACGCCCTCGCATATGTGCCGGTGACGGCGCAGAGCTCAGAGCACAGAGCTATGAGATGAAATCGATGGAGGTTGTGGATGCCAAGGCATGGGAGCCGTTTTTCAAGGTGTGGTAACCGTTTCAACTCGTTATACGCGGCACCGACGCTCGACCTTTAGGGGCCATCTCACGTGTATCGGCTCAACTTCAACCATGATTCCAGTCCATTGATATATTTCTGGCGCACGTTACAAATAGAGGTGTATGCGCCTATAATGTCGATAATTTCCTGTTTTCAAATCCCCACCTTGTTCTCTTCTCTGTGCTTATATCTTGGGTGAGTCATGTAGGATTTTAACTACACCAGTCAGTCCACGTATACTAATGCAATCTCAGGAGCACGACGACTCGGAACGAGCGCTCCATTATCCCAAGCGAGGAAAGCGGGAAGAAAAAGAGGAGGGGAGGGGAGAGCGGGGGTTGCCATGCGTCATGATATATCTATGCTTACTTTGTTTCACATCCGCCAGCGTCCTCAGTTGGAAGTACAGTAGCGGGGTGTGGTGTGACACTCGAAATCCTTCTGTTCAGTAGTGTAGAAAACTGCTAGGACGGCTAGTGTACGACAAGTAAATTTAAGGGCCACGATTTAGTGATAGCGCGATAATTGTGCCATTGCGACAATGTTAACCCGGGCTCGTGGCGCCAGCGCGCTCCGACGACGCCGCTCGTGCAGCCGAACCGACCCACAACGTACCAATCCGGCCTCCACAACACACGACCAATCTCCCCTCCCTTCAATAGCCTCACTTCATCGTCGGCAACTCGCTCGTTATGAACGGCGCAGTGACAACGACGACCGCAGCAACAGTCGCACCACGAACTTCTAAGCCTCCGCCAACGGGCCCCGCCCCTTCTCCGCCGTCCGGGTCCGCGCGCCAGCTGCACCCCGCTGTTACGAATGGGAAGTCAAAAAAGAAGGCGGATTTGCCGATTGACCCGGCGGCGATGTACGAGAGCCTGAAGAATCGCATAGCAGCTCTTGAAGAGGAGGAGGAGTTCGTGGAGGAAGAGGAACGCCGCTATGGTGCGTACGCGTTTGCACGCTGTTTTATGACGCGCTCATTTCTATCTAACGATGCATCGTTTGTGTACTGCAGCTGAGGAGGCACAGAAGCACGTCCGCGGACTGGAGGAAAACGTGGTGCACATGAAGTTCATAGAGTTGGTGCGCGCGCACCGCTGCTCATCTACACCTCCTCTCGACTAGACACTGAGTTCTCGCAGTTTGCAGGGTTCAAGCGCATGGAGCGCGAGCACCAGAAGGAGAAGCAAAAACTGCTAAAGGACAAAGACGCTGGTATGTCCGCGCGCATTCACCCGTTGCCTTTTCACATATTGACGCTCAATGTAGCGAAGAGCCAACTTACCAAAGCTAACCAGACGAAGATTAAGATGGAGAATCTGGCGCGGGAGTTACAAAAGGTGCGCCTTATCATGAGTCCCGGAGCTGGCAAAATGGACTGAAAGTCCTGGACAGGACAACAAGCGATTGAGGGTGGGTGAATCTCTCAAAGGCACGTTACCATGCGGGAGTTCAATAAGTCCCAGGAGGACGGAAAACGGCTCTCCCAATCGGTGGAGGAAGCGCAAGATGAGGTGCGCACAAAAGATCCACACCTAAACTCGCTATTTATTCACGCAAAATATGCGTCCCCCGCTTTAGATCATACAAATGAAGAACGACATCTCGCGACGCGCGGAGAAAGCCAAACTTCAGGACCTCAAGTTCCGCCAGTCGCCTGACATCGTCGTCAGAGTTGTCTGTCGCTACCGCGCCGAGCTGTTCTTCAAGATCTCGCGCAAGACAAAGCTGACGAAGCTCTTCGCTGCCTGGACGGATCGCATGGAGGCGAACGGTGGTGGTGGTGGGGGGAAGACGACGGCTACTGGTGAGCCCAGCGGCCCCCCTTCGAGATTGGTCAATGGCATTGTCGCGCCCTCTGCTTCGGGAGACTGTGCGAGCTCTGCTGGCTCGGGCGCAAATTTCATTTTCACCCATAGCGGTCGGCAAGTCGACGCTGAGCAGACTCCAGAGGAAGCCGGGATGGAGGACGGAGACGAGATTCTGGCGGTTGAGCTCATGGATCTGACGGAGGGCCCAAGCGCGGAAAGTTTGGTGAGTTGCGATCTGCCGAACGGGTTGATTTTGCGGGGGGTTTTTTTTCTGATGATTTTAGGATGGGTGCGAGCCACTCCGACAAAAGCTCGGGAAGTTTTGGGCGGACGACCCGGCAGAGTAGGCGCCTTTGTATTGTTGAAAAAGTTTGTTCGTGTCTTTTGAACTCACGCATCATCAGGGCAGCGCGGACCATGGAGGAAATATTTGACGGCGTGTATGTGCTCGATTCGTGGGGCACGGACACACATAAACTGACGACGGAACCTGACTCACAGCGTGCGGGAGCGTCTCAAGGATATCCTCCGACAGTACGAATTACGAGAACGTCATTTCGAATGCGTGATTCGGTCCAAAGAGCTCGAAGTCCTGCTATCTCGTGCGCGAGCAGCGGAGCAGAAGCAGCTCGCAGAAGGGGAAAAATCACGGGCTGAGAAGCTCGAGGAAGAGGCACGTCTCCTCGTTTTGTTGATGGATACTGCTATTAATGAATTTAATT
>QLPC01002583.1:0-11270 GCA_003314055.1 Lactifluus hygrophoroides | reverse complement strand
GTCTTTGGTTGGGGTTGGTACCGCGGCAGCAGTGGCGGTGACGGTGACGGTGGAGGGCTGTGGGGATATATACTGGCGGTAATAGGTTGAGACAAATGGTGGAGAGGGACAAGGTGGAGTGGCTCACAGTATCGCTCGAGCGGACACTTGGCTCGAATCCAGTGTGGAAGGATGTTTGACGATGATGATTAGTGGAGTCCTGAAGGACCTCAACGCTTCAAGTTAGCAATTGTTAAGGTGGCGTGTGACGAGATGACACTCACGATTCGGGATTCCGGGTGCCTGTCAATGGCACAAGCCCCAGGCTGAGTCGCAGACACAGTAAAGAATTCAGAGTTCATGATAATAGAGGTTCAAAGATTGTTTGGGCTTTCTCGAGGGAGCTCATGGCTTTATGTACTTCTCAAGATCAGGGGATGCGTTCTAGTTATTCACTACATCATCACGTGATCGCGAGTCGGCGTAATGGAATGAATGTAGATATGCTCCTGTTACAGAATGGAGAGTCTCCTCATCCCTCATTCCATTTTACATGGAAATAGCTGTACGAGCTATCCCCTCTTGAATACAGATAAAGGAGCATCGGAATTCGCAGCAAACACCGAGTCCGAGCCCTCATGAACCGGAAACGACGAGAACAGCAAGTAGTCGCACCGAAGGGCCAGGCACCGCCGATGACAGGAGAGAGGGTACATTACAGTATGTCCGACGAAAGGTGATAATACTCGGAAAGTGCACACTTTTGTAGCCACATATGCCGGGTGGCGAGATAGGGTCTCTAGGGCTCCAGCCATCCCTCGGAGTCAAGCCCGCTCCTACGACCCCCTCCCATGATGCACGTGGCACTGGGATGCGTTGGGGAGTAAAGGCAGCCAAAGCTCCGCGGTCAGCAAGAAAAGCACCCTGATAGCAAGCAATTCGCTCCTTTCAATGTCATGGGCCTGTAAAAGAAAATAATGAGGATCCACAAACATGGCAGTCATGGCACAGCCTGTGAGATGCCTGGGTGTGGAGCGCCTTGGGAAGTACACTGATGTAAATATATTTGCACAGTGAAACAAAAGCAGCAGGTCATGTCAGGCAACGCCTGCAACGTTTGTTGCAGGAAGGTATATACCACCTGAGAGGCTGAGACAAGCCTGCTAAAGTTCGGGTTCACTCGTGGCCACCTAATGGCTCTGTCAAGCAAGTACTTGAGAGAACTACAGCCATTACAGCGCAGTAGTATAGGCCAACTATGTCAGCGGACAATAGAGAGTGTTAAGCCAGGTTTTACAGTTAAGTTAGGAGAAATTTGTTTTTCTCACTCAAACTTTCAATCTGAGTATGAATATGTTTTCTATATTCGTAAGCGTCCATAAATAACTGATAACTCGAAATTTGAAATTAAGCATAAAGTATGTTATGGCGCTGAACCAGCAGAACGATAAATACGTAACGATCCTAAGCAATTGTCATGCAACAATTCGACAGCGACAGCGAGACAGTAGACAACTTGGGGGCATCGTCATCACCCACGGCGGGGACTAAGCAAATGCCGTGCCCGGTGGAACAGTCTACGTATGGGCGATTTGGGACGAGGACTCCGACCAAAACCCTTCTTGTTCATGTTATCGCAAGATGCATGAAAGCGACGCAAGAGATCATAAGTCTCGCTATCGCCGGGACGACGTATGAACATGATAGCGTTGACGACCCTCCAGTCGATACTGGAGGGATCAACATCGCCCAGCGGTATCCTAAGCGTATGGTAAATAGCACGAGTCGTCGGCGTAGATGCATCAAGGAGCGTCTGCGGGACGCGAAGCCGAGTCCAGTTGCATACGGCTTCTCCTTCCCCACCATTTATGACGCCTGCTCTAGAGCTGCCGCGCAACGACCACCATATGTCACATGCCATCCGCTGCACCTCGCATATGTGACAATTCTTGTCGCCCTTGCGCAGAAGAATGTGGTGGATGCAATCTGGAAGTGCTGGTATGCGCTCAGATAGGGGCGCGCGAGATGCGAGGGCGAGGTATGATGCGCGGGTGTAGGGAACGGTAGGCGTCGGTGTGGGGATGGGTGAGGGGTGTGAGACGGGCGAGGCGCTTGGGGCGGCGTCTTCACTGCCCGTATTGCGTTCGCTGCTTCGGGCTTTGCGCAGACCCTCCTGCGTGTTAATGGGCTCGCCAGATGCCGTGAATAGACCGGAAAAGACGACGCCCGAATCGCGGTCCACGAAGGATACTTTAGGGGCACCTTTGGTTTGGGGTGGTACTGTGGCAGTAGTGACGGTGGGAGTGGTGGGGCAGGAGGGTAGTGATATACACTGATAGTAATATGTTGAGCAAAAGGGGGCAGGGATACGGGGCAGGGTGGGCCGACTTACAGTATCGCTCGAGCGGACACTTGGCTCGGGTCCAGCATGGACGGATGTTTCTTGGTGGTGAGTAGCAGTCTAAATGATATTAGGTTTTCAGGTTAGCAATTGTTGAGGCTGCGGGTGACGAGATGACACTGACCATGCAGGATTCCGAGTTGCGAGTGGTGGGAGAGACCTTGGTCTCAGACTGAGTCGCAGACACAGTAAAGAATTCAGAGTTCATGGTGATAGTAGATGTTCAAGGATTGCTTGTGCTTGCTCGCAGAAATGCATGGCTTTAAATACCTCTCAAGATCAGGGGCTTGCTAGTGTCAATGGTCAATGGAGAGGAAAGGAGAGGATACGTTCTAGCGTGTTCATTGCATTATCACGTGACGGCGAATCGGAATAACGGAGGAAGTGGAGCTCCTCATTAACCTCATTCCCACTCCACATGGCGTACAACAATACGTGGAGAAAGGGGTATCGGAAAACGCAACCAGACACCGAGTCCGAGTTCTCATGAATTTGGGCGAGCTGTAGCAGGCGGTAGGGCTGCACACCGTCCGTTTGACGGGTACGGCCGTACTGTTGACGGTTCAAGGACGGGTACGGACGGGTGTATTTACAGCCGTTTACGGGTCAGTACGGCAGACGGGTCTTGGATATTTTTGTTTCTAGCAAATGTACAAGGGATCAGGCGATCAGGATACAATAATCTCACGGCATTGGCGTAGTCGATTCTTAACTAGCTTAACTAGCATAAGTGTACGAATTGTGTCAGCATCGATTCAAAACCTCGCATCTGTGACTCGAGCTGAGCTTGGTCTGTTGTTGTGCGGCCTCATGCCGCATCTATTTTGCTCTTGTGTCTTTGTGTTCTGCTTCGTGCCTCAGGCTCGTGTGTCTCGACTTCCTTTATGATACTGGTGCTCCTCGTTTCCTTTGGTAAGATACTGTATTCCTTTCACTCTCATGATATGTCTCGCGTTTGCCTTTTACATTCTGTCTCGCTCTGATGTCGTTCACTTACACATGCGTCCACTTTCCTCACCCATAGCCAATGTGTGTCCTTTGTCTTAATGGCCGCATCTGTTTCCTTTATTCTCTGCTACAAATTACACTACTTACCAGGTCCAAGGTATAAATACTACGGCTTGTGCAATAGAGTGAGCAAAGATCTTGTGTCCGCCAGGTCCCATTTTCCCCTTCTCACCTCGTGTGAAGACTCTTGGAGCTTGAATATTGAATGCTTTAAAAATCTACTACCCTACACGCACGCTCAGCGACGCCATCATCAACGTCGAACTGCGTCCTCGTGCGCCGTTCTCCTATCTCTCCTATCTAATTTGCCTTTCCATTTCTCGTCTCCTTATCTCTCCTTATTCACTCACGCATCACTATGCATATTCAGCACCCCAAGCACGCCTTTTCAACCACAGATGTGGGGGAATATGCGCTCAGTAGGGATTTGAGGAATCCAGCCATATTTCAGACCCGCTTCATACGACCAATCGTCCGCCTCTTCCGTCTTCCACGCCCACATGATCCACCCGCTCGCACTCTCATACGCGGTGGCCTAGACAATGCCATGCCAACATATGAGCCCTATTATGTGCGCACAGTACTGTAGCAAAAAACAACTCACCTGAGCCTCCCACGACTGTCTCAAGAACGTCTTGTAGCTCGTGTTGAATGTCGAGCCAGACCCAGTCAGCCCCGTGCAGCTGCCAACACGTGGAGATCCAGCACGAGATCCATCATAGCGGGCTCCAACGCCACGCCCGTTGAGGTGGCTAGCGCAGTCTGTCATCGCGGGTGTCCATTCTCCGACGATGGTCCACAAGTGGTTCTGGTTGAAAGTCGCCAGTTGGTCCCTCGTGTTACATGCCGTAGCTATATGCTGCGACTCCGACTGCGCAACGGCCTAGCAATTTGCAGAGAATCATGAGCTGTGCGGTAGGTGTAAACCAGACATGTTCATGGACTCACAGCGTCAGTAAATATCTGATATATGTGGGTGTCAAGGGCCACTCCCCGGTATTGAGGCGGGCGCTCCCAACCATTCCAAAAGTCAAAGGGTTTGAAGGCATCATGGATCAGTTGCAACGTATTTGCGGACGATGCCCTAATGCTTGAATACGAAGTAGAATAGAATTCGAGCACGGCAGTGAGCATGGCTGGTCCAACGAATCCGGCAGGCCTTCAAGTTTTAGTCCATGTAAGCCATGCGACGCGAGGGTTCAAGAAACGAGATGCACTCATTCAGTGGTTCAATGGCAGCCACTGTCTCGTACTGGGGACCAAACTCGCCCGCAATACTCAGGATGACATTGTTGGTGCGATTAATGTTGCTCTCACTTGATTGCCATTGTGGGAAAGAAACTCTGTGTCCCGAGTTATCGAACCTGGGAAATAGTACGAGCTCCGTCAGTCCCCTCTCATTCATTTGATACAGTCACCAAAGGCATACCCATTCTGACTTCCTGGTGCACCGTGGAGGTCGATGATTACCTTCAGGTCATGGTTGGCAGCCCAAGTCACAGCTTTCCGAAGATATGGAAGTTGTCCTTGGATGTACGGTTCGCCCGGTCCGACATCCCAAGCCCAGTATCCGATTGGCACCCGCACGTGGTTGAGCCTTGGACGACGACAAAATTATGAGTAGACATCAACGACGCGTGCAGGACGCGAAGAGATTCGACCTTACCCGGCATCGGCAATCGCAGCAAAGTCTGCTTCTGTGATCCATGTGTTCCAATGAGTCTCAAGTGCACTTTGAGCAACATTTCGGTCCTGTAACTGTGCAAATGTCCACTCGTCGACTATGTTGGGATTTCCAGTATTATCGAACAGGCTGGGCGTGATCCAGGGCTGTACACACAATGACACGTAAATGCACATTCAAAGGAGAGCAAGACTTGTGCACGCTTACCTCGAGCACAAGCCATCCGCCGAGGCTTACGCCACGGACTTTCTGTGAACCATAAGGGAAGCTTGGGCTGAATGCGGAAGCGGCAGGAAGGCAAGCAAGGGCAGCAGCGGTTGCCAACAGGTGGCATTGGATGCGAACCATGCTTGATGAGCACACAACCAATGTGATGTTGCAGTGGATGGAGTACCCACATTTTATACCCACCGCGAGGGAAAGGGAATTTAGTTGAACTTCGACTTGTAATCGTGAGAACAATACTCAAAGACTCGCGAGCAGAGCCGTGCATCTCCGTGAGGAACAGTCCATTGACACGTGTACCAGTTGTGTGGTACCTTAGCCGTGACCTCGCCAGCCCTTCGCCTCTACTGCATTATTGTGGCTTCGTCATATTCTGAAGTTTGCCAGCTCACGATGACAGTCTTCTTCGCCAAAGTCAGCCAGGATGCCATTATTGCATTACGATTAACCAGCTTAGCCGGAGGGAAGTGCGAGAGCGTGAGGTATGACCTGCTTAGCCACATGAGATTCACTGATACGCAGAGTATCTCTGCCTCCTTCGCGCCAACGTATCTGCTTCTCGTGAGGTGAAGGGTATTTCTCGGAATCCAAAATGGTCGTGTCTGGTTGCCAGCCCTGGCATGTAAAAGATGGCGATACCAGTACAGCTATCTCGCGGTCTGGCATGGTATGCAGGACTACTTTTCGAGCAAAAGGCATCGAGCCACGTGCACATTACGTGGGTGAGGAAAAGCGCCCATGACAGGGATACAATGTCGATGTCGAGTCTGGTGATGCAGCATGATGATAACAACCGATTGCTTGTCAGAATGGATTCCGTTGGGTCCCTTTCGGTGTTGCACAACGATTGCAAGTACAATCACTGGCAGCACATGCCCGGCGCGGCCTCAGTCTGTCATGTGGACGATTGTCGTAAGCCTGACCCCAGGTCACGATGCACGTGATACGTGAATAAAGACAGCACTTCATCGAAGTCACCGCACTGGCCTNNNNGTTCGACCAGAGAAGTTGGGAAAGAAAGGTGGGTGATTCGAACCGCGTAATAATCATAATGTAAGGCAAGTATCCTAATAAGTGAGAAGTGGAAGGCCTACGTCGGCCTGGGGTGAAAGGGACCTACCTGGGACAATCACTGGCAGCACATGCCCGGCGCGGCCTCAGTCTGTCATGTGGACGATTGTCGTAAGCCTGACCCCAGGTCACGATGCACGTGATACGTGAATAAAGACAGCACTTCATCGAAGTCACCGCACTGGCCTGGCATGGGTCAATAAAGAAAAAAATGGGCGTCATTGCATTGCCACGAGATGTTTTGTCGTGAATGTCCCTGTTTTATGAATTTATTCAGTGGAAATATCACCACCAGTAACAGTAAGCTGGTATTTTCGTCGGAGATAGCCAGCAGGGCAATAATCTTAAGCGAAATATTGTCACACAAGAACTCGATGGCGAGACAGTACAGGCAATGGCACCCACATCGGTGCACTAAGCATATCCGTGCCCGACGGCCCAGGAACAATGTGGGTATGTGCGACTTTCCACGGTCAGCTTGACCAAAAGTATTTTTTGTGAGACCGCAGCCAAGCGACGCAAGAGATCATAAGTATTGCCATCCTCGTCACCGCAACGATGCATGAGACAATAAAGTCGATAACGTCCCAGTTAGGATCGCCAGGCCATTATCCCAAGCGCATCGTAAGTGACCTGAGCCATGGAAGTGGATCATTAATTGATCATTGATCATATGCAGCACGCAAAGCCGCGGCATTGTCCCATGCATCCAGCTTCTCCTTCTCCCTAATATATGCCCCTAGAGCTGGCGAGCAACGACGGCTACACGGCACGTGCCGTCAGCTGTACCGCACATATGGGACAATTTCGGATAGGGGTGCGCGGGATGACAAGGCGAGGTATGATGGTGGGAGGATGGGAGAGCGGGGTCAGATGGGCGAAGCGAGGGTTAGCGCGAAGGTAGGTGGCAGACTTGGTGCTGCCTAGTCACCACTGCCGCGACTGCGAGGCGATCTTGTCTTCGCTTAGGAGGGATAGTCAGGCGCAGATCGGGATCCCTAGAGTTGGTGCTGCTGCCTCGGACCTTGCGCAGGTCGTGATAGGCTGGAAAAAATGACGTCCGATTCGCGGTCGAAAAAAGAATTTTGGGGGCTTTTCAGGTGCGGCAGTGGGGGAGACAGTGACGGTCGAGGAGGGGAGTGGAGGGGCCGGGATGTGTTGTTCGTCCATGCAAAGATGGGCGTCAAATCCAATCCGAGAGGGGTTCGGATGTGCATGGCATTAGTGATTAGTAGAATAAAGGAGTGGGGGGACGAGGCAGGAAAGTCACTGCAAGCGGACACTTGACTCACATGGCCGGATTCATTCATTCATCACGTGATGGCGAGTCGGAGGTGTGCCCGACCCGGAGTTATGTCCTCATGTCCATTCCTCACAAGGAACACCAAATACAAGTCCTTATTATGAACAGCGAGCACAGGAAAAAGTCACACCAATGGGAGAGGGTCTATACATAGAATTCTCTGAAAGCACAGTACCAAAGAAATAAGTTATACTTTTACAACCACAAGTGTCGGGAATTAGCGCTCGGCAGTAGTAGCGTCTCTATGCAACCGCCTGCTTGATATGACCACTCGTCCGCCTATTCCATCACTCAGTACACTAGAAATTTTGTTCATCATCGTTCATAGAACCATTTTCTCTCATTTATAGTACGGTACCTTCGCTACATCGTCCCTCGGTCTTTCTTCCCAAAAGACCGTCGAGGTCAGTAAACGCTCATTTACCTATTATTTCCTTATCATTAACTTGTATCTACAGACATCACTCCTTACAAGTATATACTACAATATACCATAGCATTTCTGCCCAAAATGCCCTCACAGAGCATACTCGCTTTTGGCGCTCACTTTGGAGAGGAGAGGACACGTACGTGTTCGTTGGTTCATCACGTGATCGCGAATCAGAATAATAGAGATGGTAATTCTGATGGAAATGGATAGCCTGAGAGCCCTTCATTAGCTTCATTCCCACTCTATGTGACTGTGCAATAATACGTAGAAAGAATGGAACATTGGAAATGGTAAGTAAACACAGAGTGAATCCTCATGAACCGTGAATAACGCGATGACGAGCAGAGAAAAGAGCAGGCAAGACTGCCGAAGAAAAGAGAGAATATATTCAAGTGATATCTGACAAAAGACAAGAACATTCTCAAAGCACAGCAGCCCAGGCACACATTTTCAACCACAGATGCCAGGGAATAGGCGCTCTGTAGGGTCTGCAGGAATCCAGCCATGTATCAGACCCGCTCTATACGACCACTCGGCGGCCTCTTCCGTCTTCCACGTCCACATGATCCACCCACTCGCCTTCTCATACGTGGTGACCTAGACAATGCCATGCCAACATATTAGCCCTATGTGCGCACAGTTCCGTAGCAGAAAACGACACACCTGAGCCTCCCACGACTGCCTCAAGAACGTCTTGTAGCTCGTGTTGAATGTGGGGGCATACCCAGTCAGCCCCGCGCAGCTGCCAACACCTGGAGATCCAGCCCGAGATCCATCATAGCGGGCTCCAACGCCACGCCCGTTGAGGTACCTAGCGCAGTCTGTCATCGCGGGTGTCCATTCTCCGACGATGGTCCACAGGTGGTTCTGGTTGAAGGCCGCCAGTTGGTCGCCCATGTTACATGCCGTAGCTATGTGCTGCGACTCTGACTGCGCAACGGCCTAGCGATTTGCGGAGAAACATGAGCTGTGCGGTAGGTGTAAACCAGACATATTCATGGACTCACATCGTCGGAGAATATCTGATAGATGTGGGTGTCAAGGGCCACTCCTTGGTATTGAAGCGGGCGCTGGCGCTCCCAATCACTCCAAAAGTCAAAGGATTCGAAGGCGTCATGGATCAGTTGCAACGTATTTGGGGATGACACCCTAATGCTCGAATACGAAGTAAGATAGAATTCGAGCACGGCAAAGAGCATGGGTGGCCCAACGAATCCGGCAGGGCTTCAAGTTTTGATCTATGTAAGCCATGCGACGTGAGGGTTCAAGAAACAGGATGCACTCATTCAGTGGTTCAATGGCAGCCACTGGACCAAACTCGCTTGCGATGCGTCGTATAATATCGTTGGTGCGGTCAATGTTTCTCGGACTTGATTGCCAATGTGGGAAGGAAACTCTGTGTCCCGAGTTATCGAACCTGGGAAATAGTACGAGCTTCGTCAGTCCCCTCTCATTCATTTGATACAGTCACCAAAGGCATACCCATTCTGACTTCCTGGTGCACCGTGGAGGTCGATGATTATCTTCAGGCCATGGTTGGCAGCCCAAGTCACAGCTTTGTGAAGATAAGGAAGTTGTCCTTGGATGTACGGTTCGCCTGGTTCGACATCCCAAGCCCAGTACCCGATTGGTACTCGCACGTGGTTGAGCCTTGGACGACGACAAAATTATGAGTACATATCAACAACGAGTGCACGACGCGGAGAGATTCGACCTTACCCGGCAAGGGCAATCGCAACAAAGTCTTCTTCCGTGATCCATGTGTCCCAATGAGTCTCGAGTGCACTTTGGGCAACATTTCGGTCCTGTAACTGTGCAAATGTCCACTCGTCGACTATGTTGGGATTTCCAGTATTATCGAACAGGCTAGGTGTGATCCCGGGCTGTACACACAAAGACACATTAATGCACACTCAAGGGAAGGAGAAACGTCATACATGCTTACCTGGATCACGAGCCATCCACCAAGACTTACGCCGCGGACTTTCTGTGAACCATAAGGAAAACTTGGGGTGAATGCGAAAGCTGCAGGAAGGCAAGCAAGGGCAGCAGCGGTTACCAACAAGTGGCGTTGGATGCGAACCATATTTGATGAGTCCACAAACAATGTAGATGGAGTATCTCACATTTTATACCCACCGCGAGGGAAAGGGAAATTAGTTGAACTTCGACTTGTAATCGTGAGAACAAACCTCTAAGACTCCGCGAGCAGAGCCGTGCACCTCCGTGAGGAACAGTCCATTGACACGTGTACCAGTTGTGTGGTACCTTAGCCGTGAGCTCGCCAGCCCTTCGCCTCTACTGCATTATTGTGGCTTCGTCATATTCTGAAGTTTGCCAGCTCATGATAGCAGTCTTCTTTGCCAAAGTCAGCCAGGATACAATTATTGCATTAAGATTAACCAGCTTAGCCGGAGGGGAGCGCGAGAGCGTGAGGTATGGCCTGCTTAGCTCCACGGAATTTGCTGATACGCGGAGTATCTGTCTCCTTCGCGCAGACGTACCTGCTTCTCGTGAGGTGGAGGGAGTTCCTCATATCCGAAAGGGTCGCGTCTGGTTGCCAGCCCTGGTATGCAAAAGATGGCGCTACCAGTGCAGCTATCTCGCGGTCTGGCATGGCATGCAGGACTACTTTTCGAGTAAAAGACATCGAGCCACGTGCGCAATCCGTGTGTGAGGAAAAGCTCTCAGGGATGCAATGTCGAGTCTGGTGATGCAGCATCACATAACAACTGATTGCTTGTCAGAATGGATTCCATTGGGTCGCTTTCGGTGTTGCGCGACAATTGCAAGTACAATCATCGGCAACACATGCCCGGTGCGGCCTCAGTTGTCATGTGGACGAATGTTGTAAGCTGTAAGCCTGACCAGCCTGACCAGGTCACGATGCACGTGACGCACATTGAGGACTGTCACGTGAATAAAGAAAGCGCTTCTTCATAAGTCACCACACTGGCCGGGCATAGGTCAATAAAGAAAACAATGGGATGTTTGGTCGTGAACGCCCCTTTTTTATGAAGTTATTCAGTGGAAATATCACCACCAGTGGCAGTAAATTGGTATCTTCGACGGAGATAGCTATATAGCAGGGCAATAATCTTAAGCGAAATATCGTCACACAAGAACTGGACGGTGAGACAGTACAGGTAATGGCACCCGCGTCTGTGCA
>QLPC01002566.1:4589-37052 GCA_003314055.1 Lactifluus hygrophoroides | reverse complement strand
ACGTTCGACAGTGTACGGATAACTATCAACTAGGGCACAGATGCCAAGGATGGCAGCGTGACGCTGGCGAATAGCGGCATTATAGACTGGCGACTGGCGACTAGGGACGGGTGAACGACGTAGAAGTTTGACAAAACGGTCCTGCAGACAGGTCAAGTTATTTCCCAATGTACGAGATGAGAAGTTGCACCTTCAGAGTCAACTGGCTACGACGTGAGGAGAGGCGCAGGACTCCAGACAGGGTTCTAACATAAAATGAGACTGGTGCATGGGGGTTGCTCTGAACGTACGTTGCGGCCATTTCGCGGACTTCCACCACTTCATCATCGAGACATTTGCAAAGCACCTAGCGAATGTCAATGGCGTATCCGGATAATTATAATTTACCGACCTCGAGTATCTCCGTTATTCTGGCATCACTCAATAGAGGAACTTGTCGGAAGTAGAATACTGTAGAAAATGTAACTGTGTGCATGCGTACGAAATCAGACCATACGAACCTTGCACTAGTGGCAAAGCTTGCATTCGGACTTTCCATGACTATAAGATAGAGTAAGTAAAGTTTCGAGGCTGACCCGAGACGATCTAACCGGAGAGTTTCGAATTGTATCGAAGATGGCGTTTAATATCGGCCCGATGAGAGGACGCGGCGGAGTCACTCCGCACATACGGACGAGAAGCAGGCGCGCTCTCGACAAGAGCTCGTCATTGTCGTTCACTAAGAGGCATATTCAGATTGGGGGTCCTGGCACAATGGTTCAGCTACGGAATACCTTCGGTAAAACGAAACAGTTCAGGCTGTGATTGGGGATGAGTTATAGACAATCCTGTATGTGAGATCTTTCGTACCATGAGCGGTAGAAGATAGTCGAACGCAGTTATCGCGTTTGTATCATGCACTGTTTGGAATAACCACCGACATATTGTTGTCCCCACTCTGCAGACATGTTCTGAATAGGAAGCCAGAAACGATGAACGGGAAGACGGACTTGTCGTATGTGGATTGAAATGCACGGGACCCTGGTAGTCGCTCGGCACGCCATTCAGGGAATCGCTGTACTAGTTCTTGTACTCGCGTGCGGTGATAGGTTCCCCGCATGCCTAGTATATCGAAGTCAATGGTCGCTGTCCGACATTCCCGTACAAAAACCTCGGCAACGGGGATTGAAGGCTTTGGTTGGCGCTATACTTTCATGAACACTATGCTCTTGGGTGAGGAGGTTCACTCACCTTGACTTTACTCGCGAAGGCAAGAAGCTCGCTGATATACGCGCGGACCTTATGGCAGTAAGGTCGCCCACTTAGTGCCATTTGACATTGGATATTTGTACTGACTTGCCTCATCGTGCTCGCTGGATAGCTCAGCCCATACACGTTCAATAGCTTGGTCCACCCAAGCAGAGAATTTCCAGCTTTGCTCTTCATAAAAGGCACGGAAGAAGCACAGTGCTTTGACAGCATTAAGAGACGATTCGCCGTTATAATCGGTAGAATAGAATTCCTGCACAAGATAGTCGACAAGAGCCTGGCATCGACGAGGATCTCGTTTATGGAACATATACTGCTATCCGTCAGAAACACCAAGAGAAGTGCAACTTAGGTGACCTACTTCCAAGAATGACATCCATATCGGTAATGTATCGGTTTTGATTCTGCTACCAAACGTAGCCTTTAGTAATGGCATGGCCCAATCCCATAGCTTTTTCTGATTGTGCATCGGCCAGTGCTTGATGCCTGTCTTCTTTTAGATTGGCGTTTCCGATAATAAGTCTGTCCTACCATTTAGCAACCCTGCCAAAAACTCAGCGGCCCCCCTCTGTTTATTCTGGTCGGGATTCTGAACCAACTCTTCTATCAGAGTTTGGAGTGGGGAAATTGGCTCGTCTTCTAACAGTTGAACTGACCACATTGAGGTTAGATATACTCGGAGGGAGGCATGCCGTGTCTAGGTCAACTCACCTATTGATTTGATCAGGGCGACGTTGTCCGAAGACACTACTTCAGAGTGTGTTTCAGAGCTGAAATGTGTGGACAAGTTCTTCCAAAACGACGGGTCCCTCGCAGCATCCCTTACGACAGAGATAGCCGCTTGGCTCTCTGCATCCCATGGTGTTAATGATGGCTCGGAGACATGAGGGCAGGCGTAAGCAGAGATTGAATTTTGCCAGGCGACCCATCCACTGGTGACATCTTCGATCAAGATACTGGGGTAGGGTAAACCGCTCAATTGACACTCGTTTGCTTAGAAACATGACCCACGTATTTGATCCAGCCTTTATGAGATCAACAGGTATTTGAAATTGAGCAAGAAATTCGCGAGTGAAGTTATGGGAAGGTTCTCCAATTGCCATCGATTGCTTGAGTGGATTGTTGTTTCGCTCGAAGATGAGGTCGATAGGTCCGTGAGCGAAAGTCCGTAGCTTTATATAACGGATTGCCTTCATCAAAGCTCTTTGAGAGTACTAGAAGAGAATGTCATCAAAGGTCATGCACAAACTACGTCGATTTCACTTACGTATCGCTATACAGTAGTAGTGGTTGAGCTTGTATTTTCTACGGACAAATAACTCGGGAAACACATACCAAGGAAGGGTGATTGTCATAACACTTCTCGAGGAGATATTTCGCATGGGGGGCAGATATTGGCGAGTCTTTCCTAACCAGAGTCCGTAGACACCGAGTAGCAAAGATAGCATAACGCCAGTGGGTGGACTTCGCTTGGGCGATTCCGAGAACAAGAGAAGTCTGACACTTTATCAGTGTAAAGTACTTGGGGGAAAAAGATTTACAAACAATCTCCCTAACTCGCTCTTCGCTCAATCGAGTTCTACTAATTCGCCCCTCTCTGCAACGCGTGACTAGCATCTCTTCTTTGACACCAAACGGCAGCGCGGATTGAAAATTAGTCAATGCCTTGTCTAAGCGCGGATATTGGACTTCGTAGACATGGAAATTTGGTTCAACAAAACTATTCAAGCCTGTAAAGTAGTGAAGTACAATTCCGGGGAGGAGAAGTGGCATTTACCGTTTTCGCAAACAGACGAAACAGCACCCTGTATGGATGGCTGACATACTTGATTAGCGTGTGGAAATGTCCCGCTGCAAAAAAAGGGTACCTTCTCATTTGCTTGACATCCAAACAGCTTCTTGACTAGTTCTGGTGCAAGTGTAGGTTCTGATCAAGGTTTAGACACCATTTTCGCAACCATCTGAGCACTGAGGACTTGCCGGCCATCGCATACTTGACTTGAAAAATATCGATGTTGGTGTTGAATGTTCTCGCAATAGTAATACACTCACCAAACGCGCTAGAATTCAACGTCCACAAGGCCCCTTTCATCCGATCGTCTTCTGTACCAGGTTCCAACGCTGCATATATCAAGGGAAGGCAGCGTCTGCGAATTCCATCGTAGGCCTAATTCGAATGAAGTCAATAGTGTTAATGAGTCATTGAGGAAGTAGTCATACTCCGCAGAGAGAGTCCAATAATGACTGACTAGACCTACAAAAACCGTTAGCGAGACTCGACATCATTGGTTCATGTAATCATACTCTCGCACTGGGGATGATTAGCGTCTACTCAGAGATGGCATCATAACACTTACCAGTGGCGTATTGCCAAAGTGCCCATTCTGCGACATCATCAACGAGTTGATCATCTGCAGGTGTGCGTCTCCTTTCGATAGTATTCCATCTTAGCCGAGCTGCGTGATACAATCTGTTTGGGAAAAATATGCATCTCAGAGGTATTTCATGTTCTTGTACACTCACCGTGCACGGCGTATAAATACTGCCCTTGGCCACTCCTTTTGCCGTGCATACTGTCGTGCATAATTCAATTCCGAACCGTATCGATCTAACTGGACGTAATAGCTGGACGAGTTTTAGCAAACAGCTGGACTAAGTGGGGAGACAACTCCAACCTGTCTTTGCTGTCGCCATATTCCAGTAAGTAGGTACGGATGGACTGGATCTAGAGGACAGCAGGAACCAACTGAGAGAGTGGGTCAGCAGCAAGTCTCAGTAACTAACGCACCAAAGTGTGTACGGCATCAACGGTGTTTTCTTCTCCTTGTTGGCGTAATGATACAGATGCATCATGCAGAAGTTTTCCGAAGCGTTGTCGCAGGGCTAAATAGTATCGAGCACGCGGGTCTCGTGGGTCCGTGATAGCAAAGCCCGCATTAAGAGGTTCTATGGAGGCTATCATCTCTGGAATCTCGTTCCTGTTCTAAGGTAAGGAGGAATCATAGGGTGGAAAGCAGAATTTACAGGATATCGCTTGTCTCAAAGTTGTACTGCTGGTCCTCCTTGGTGAGGTCCTCCTTGACTAATGTAGGTGTCCCCGAGAACGCGTTGCGGACAAAGGTCAGATACCTAATCGAACTCTGTTGACGGCACATCGGAATCTCGAAAGACAGCTGTTACTGACCGGCAAAAGTCATTTCGCCATAGACTATCCCTGGGGGTATCTATACCACAAACGTTAAGCAGATCCGTGGACTGCAGTTATATGACGCGCCTGGTTCCAAAAGAGTTTCCAGCCTTCCTAATGTTGGCTCAACAATTTCCCGAAATATTTTCAAAGCGAAATCCAACTCTTCGTCGTCTGGGACGTGCCAAGAAACCTATCACAAATTGCATCTCAGGCTATGGCCAGTGGTATGTGTACGTACCGTGACGTCTTCAGCTTTGTAGAGTTTTCCCCAGTATTTGTGGTGGTTGAAACGGAATTCTGGATAGACGTCCAGTTACAATATATCTATCCCACTAAAAGTAGTGCTCACCTTCGCTGTCCCATTCTTCATTATTCACAAACTTGTCTTCTAGTGGGTACGTATGCGTCAGGGTCAGAAGTAGGCTGGAGAGAAGTTTGCCGCTCCAGGAAAATCCCCGTTTAGAAAAGGCCTTGTCACGGAGACGCTTGAGCAGAGAGATGAAGTCTTGCTTATACTTGAGGGTCTACTCTAATCGCGTCAGCATCACCACAACTGGAGCTTCTTCAACATACCGCCTTGCCATCGCTGTTATCATGATTAGAATTTCGGAATCGTACCTCGACCAGAAGACTCACTTGAACATGGCCCCCCGCAACACTGCTAGATCTAAAAAAAATACGGATGTCAACAAAAAAACGGTGTCACAACGACTTTACGTACTCCAATGAAAAGTCGCGTCGGAAGGCAATGGCGTTGAGAAGGTCGATGTTGTTCGGGTTGAGCTCGCACCATTCTCAAGCTCTAGCGCAATATTATGTATGCAAAACGGAGCAAATTTAGCCAGAGTTTTTGCTGGATGAGCATTCGCAACACATTCCACCAGCTGATGAACAGCTCGGACCGCATTCGGCCGGACATTGGTGCTGGCATAATCGAAGATCATATTGAGTACAAAATCAAAAAGAGAATCCGACAAATGGATGCAAATTTGACTGCAGGCATTTGTAACAGCATCCACTAACTGTACTGAGAAAAGAGGCGTGTTTCAGTTGGCGCAATACGAAGGATATATAGCCAACCTTCAGTTGCACCGCCAGCTTCCTCGGGTAGATTGTCGAAGAGCAGGATAACTCTCCGAATAAAGCTAGCAATCCAATCCGGGAAACCTGCTGTCGACTCCCGCAGTAATGCGTCTTCCTCGTCCTTGGATACCAAATGGCCATCGCTCAGCTCTGGTTCAATATGGTCATTCCCTAACGCGATGGAAGATCCGTTCGGGAAGTCGACATTCAGAGGCGTGTTAGAGTCAACATCAGCCGACATGGTGATGCTCCTTGATGTCAAATCTCCAAACTTGATGTATTGAGAAATTTCTATGAGGAACGTGGTGGTGCAGAGCTATATTGTCTCTGTTAACAAATGCAATGTGGGCACGAAGCGGCTCATCCTACCGTCTTCGATGGGTCATTCTGTCATGATCATCAGCAAATCGTACCGTTATGTTTTATCGGAAACATACGAGATCAATGCCTGGTATTAATAATTGTAGAATAGGCACAAGGTGCTTCGCTCCCGGATAGTAAACGTCTCTGGACACGAGTGCTGGTGCAATGGCACCCAATGCCTTGATCACCGCAATGGTACGTTGTGTCTGCTCTCAGACTTTTGAGAACGCTTGTTATCATTACCAGGAAGGTACTTGCCTCGACCAAAGCTTCGAGTGAAGGCACGGCTCTCTCCAATATTGGATAGAGTATGAGGTCAGGTTCCATGAGACTCATCCACTTCAGGCAACTAGAAATGTTGTTGGCCGTTGTTGAATCCTCGGAGAACATTGCCAATAGTGCAACTGTCCGAAAGCTCCTCACGAGCTCACGTTTCATTAGCCGCGTTAGACGGCGATGCTGATATACAAATCAAGAGGGTTTCAACAGGTTTTAATGAAGCAAATTAGCAAACCATTGGAGTTTTGCAATCAGGACGTTGCTCCTCGTGCCACCCTGAGGATTAACGATAAGCTGCGAGCTTAGGTAGAGAAAGGCAAGTTACGTTTCTTGAACTCGTATGCAACATATTTGATGAACGCAGTCAACTGCGTGTAGGCGCATCAGTGCATAATTAATTCAGTCCCTCGCGCAAAAAAAAAAAAAAAAGAAATCTCGACGTGACATATGACATACATCAGCAGTCCATGCCCCCGAGTTCGAAGGATGGAAAAAACTTTCGGTAGAAGCGATGAGCTTCACCAGTGAGTCCAGAGCTTTGGAGCCCCCAACATAGCTTTTGAGACTCAGGAAAGGGAGCTTGCTCAGAGATGCCGTTAGGTAGTCGCCTACAGAGCCACTCTGGTGCCGAGGAGTATTCATTCCGGACGCGGAGGGTGTCCCAAGAGGGGTGGGGGCACTAGATGGCGCGCTAGGAAGCCCATCCGGAGCCATGGAATAAACGATGATACGCGCCAACGAAGCTTGGGGAAATCAACACCTTGCTTTACTCACAAACAGAAACCGACTCACCAATTCGCCAGGTTGGCTTCGGAAGACGACCGATTTCGAAACTGGCCTGATTATCGGCGGACGGTCCCGTAGTAAGTGATCCCGAGTCCGCAAGTGGGATTTCTGAATGTGGGCTCATTCGGTGAGAAGTTCATCAGATGGGATTTAGGGGGACACTAACCCATAGACGCCAAGCACTTGCACATAACGAAATGCCAATCGTAATCAGTAAAGATACCAACATCCTTGTAAATTCCGTTCCAGAGTCCGGCACTACTGAGGTCGTCTTTGGCCCAATTTGGCCTGCCTTCATTCTCTGACCTCGCATCATCAGGTATCTCGCTGATTCTTTTAGGGTCACTGATGGTAGGATCGAGATGCATTTCCGCTAATTGAGCGAGGAACTGAAGCATGCGCTCATCGAACATGTATGAATTGACAGACTCCCACAAGCGGAAAAGCATAGGGAAATAGGATTGCGGGTGACTTTGTGGGAGAAATGTCAGCATAAAAAACTGCGAGGATAAAAGACTCTGAAACCCGAATTTAGTATCAGAATTATCTACTGAGTTACTCGCCGTGGCGGAACTCGAACATACATTCAGATTAGTGCCATTTATCAATGGTACAAACGTTTCAAGCATTTGGTCAATAGCCGCGGGATGGAAAAACCTCTGCACGGTGCTCGCGATTGCTCCCACATAGTAAGATGTTTGGCTTGTGGAGGGTCAAAGTCAGTGAAGAAGTGTAAAGGGAACTCTGGATGTTACACCAACCTGACTTCAAACTGGCGCCTGGTCAGAAACAAGTCGTGTTTCAGGATATCGAATACGGGCAGCCAAGGGAGTCTGATATCTTGGATACTTAGTTTATTCTTCGATCTTGTCAGGTTGTCCAAGCCATCGGAGCATGTGGCGACGATATGAAGCGGCATTCCAGGCATGGTGCACATGCTATAGTACAGGTCTACTAGAAGAATGCGCTTTTCTCTGGGAATGGGATACTTCAAGTAAGACCAACTGGCGAATGCTTTGAGTTTCTGTTACAGGCGAGAGTACCGCGGTGCGCACTAGGTCAACATGCTGTCCCACTGCAGGAAACCAGGGTCATAGTCTCTAGCTTTGACAGCTTGGATAATGCGTGTGCAGATGAAGTCAAAAAGTGCTTGGATTTTTGAGTTCGACTCGATGGAATAAGGTAGTGCCCTTGCATACGACTTGAGTTTGCGCAAGTAACGATCCGAGGCGTGAAGTATGTCATGCTCTATGAACGGAAGTCCCGGATCATGGGAAGCCGCGGAAGCCTCGCGAGGAGTCATTTCGGGATAAAAGAGTAGATTGTGAAAGAGGTCAATGTGGTAAGAAAAGTCGGGTAGAGTAAAGCGTGATCGAAGTATAGCGTTGCAAACTTCAGTGGTGGGTAGTAAGTTACCGTACTGGATTATGAAATCAATCAACGGGGAGCCCACTAAACTACTCTACGCGTTGTTGTTCCTAAAGCGATCATTGGATTGTCGCCCCACTAGCCACCCTCTGCAGCTCCTGAAGTGCGCTTGTCCTCACCATTGTCCATACTTCATCACGCTGCGCCCGGATATCACCCAAGCTTTCCCTTATCTCTTCCAAACGCTCTACATACTCCCTAACATCGTCTTGAAGTTCGCGTAGAGTCGAAAGCGATTTTTCTAGGTTCTCACGTTGCGTATCCGGGTGAACAAAATGGGAGGGATCAAAGACCGGCGAACCCCCATTTGGGTAGGACACAATAAAAAGCTTTTGTGTCGGAGGAGCCAAGTCTGGGGCTCGTGCAAGCCTCCTCTCCTTCTCGCTATCTCCATTTGCATCTTCGCTCTCGTCTTCACGTTTTGGGATGACCGTATCCTTCAGGTGAGCCTCGTCGGGATCTTTCGAGAGAACCTCCCAAAGTCGGCCGAATGCACGTTTCATGGTAGCCTCTCCTTCAATCAGCCCATTCGTGGCACGCTCCAAGTCCTCTAGCATTAGAGAACGAAAAGAGTGTGTAACTCCTCTATCCATCACGAAGGATGTGTAGTTGAGATGTTGAGTTGGAAGTGCCGTATAGGGCGCGATAAGAGGGGGCGAGGGTGATCGTAGATGAGGTAGTATGGGCGGGGATGGAGAACGATTGTCGGGGGGAAGCAGAGCTTTTATACGTTTTCGAGCCCGTTCATCTGCCTGAAATAAATATTTAATCGTCGGACAATCAGAAAGAGTGTCGGGACGCACCTCCCATTCCTCCATACCAGGACCCCACGCAGCTAACTTTCCTTTTCGAAGCCACCTAGCACCTTTGGCTGTCTTCCTTCCCCAATTTCCCTTAGCTATATCATTGGGCTCCTCCTCGTCACTAAACGCGCCTTCAAGAGACGGGTGGTACCACGAATTGTTATCTCTCGTAGGAGCAGGAAAACTATTCGAATGTCAGGACAGATTAATTTTGGAAACAGTTATTTATACGCGATTAGTCTCACTTTAATATGTCACGCTCTTCAAACATAGATGCAGGCCGTTTGTGTGACGAGAGATAAGGTGTATGTGGGTGACTCGTGGAAGGTCGAGACGATGGTCGGCTGATAGTTGGGAGGTTTTGTGGATGATCCGTAGTCATATTGATCGACATTCCAAGTACAATGGGCCGAACGTTGCGATGATGATGACTTGGTTTCACTGTAACATAACAAAGGTCTGTATCGCCGCTTCCGAGAGTGCAATCACGTGCCATCACTAGTCGGACGGACGGACGCATTACATCTTTCCGCTGATGAGGCTGTATGGTTACCGAACGAGTGACGGTAGAAGCTCTGTCGACCAGACAGACGCTGCCCATTGACATGCGCTATCTAGAGACGAGTCTTCATCATTCCGCAAATCTTCGTCCCATTCAAATGATTTTAACTAGGATAACCAATTACTATTTGGTGTGTTCCGTACTCGCTAATACAATATTACGATGATTGTAAGATATCTCCAATAACATACGATGCGCTATGTGAGTCAAAGGATGGCCCCGAATGTACCATCAGAAAGGATCGAGTAAAGATATGACAAGAACAAAGCCAGAGATATGAAGGACCTGAAGCAGTCTCAAGGAGAGAGCTAGATCAAGTCGCGAATGAAGACTCCGAAGCTACTTTCCTGCATCAACTTGGAAAGCCAGCCTTTCTCGTCTTCGGACCACCCGGCGGTGGAATCTTGATGTTGTACCAGGGTTCCAAGCGTGTGAACTTCGGCAGTGTCGCCCCTGCGGGATCTCCTCTTAAAGCTCGTCATTACCCTGACAATACGTGATTTATGACGCGTAACAGTGACTTGTCGGGCCACCTGAATAGGCGTGACATTTGCAGCATCTTGTGAGGGGTTCTTAATTATAAGATCGGGCCACTGTTGTTCCGCCTGTTGCTCCAAAGGCAATAATTGGCAGATGAGGTCTGGGTGATTAGCGACGGTGTCCTGCAGTTGTGGGAGTATAGCATCTTGTTTTAGAACAGAAGGGTGTATGCTCTCGTTCGTAGTTGGGTCAAAGGATGCAGGGAATTGACGTTGAATGGTGTTCGCCAAGACAAATACGCCTGTTCTCGAGCTACATAATCGGTAAGACTAAGGCCAAGGTCATTCCATCACGGCGACGGAATACTTACTCATGAGGCTTCTGAGTCCCCCAGGGGGCGTTTGGCTGCAGCACAGAGAACATATATTTGGTGTCGATTGAGATAATGTTCTCGATATTGGCCTAAGATGCAAAGGGGATTGGGGGGGAGGGGGGATCGTTAGCGTGTATAGTCTATATCATGGGCTTCAACATACGGCCATCCAGAATAGTGTGATGTCTGATAGGTCATGTTCCTTATAACCTCCTCCAATCTGCGATAAAATTGAATACACTGAACCATGGATTATCATAAGTTCACTCACATCCGAATGACATCCTTGATTACCAGGCCATCAATTATATTGTCTGAGCGACTGACCTTTGCACTCACCTGCAAACCAACACTGGATACCAGTCTCAGTAATCTGAAGCACACAGCAAGAACTACACGTCATACCTGCTTCAAGACTTGTTGTTTGTTTCTTCCCTTCTCCGACATCTTGAACTTGTTGCAATTCTGGGGACACATCAGGATGCAACAAGCCGTGTACGAGGAGGACTTACAAAGTCGGCTCTAGTTTCATTGAGAGCTAGAGCTTGGTAGGCCCGTTCTATGTGGTCACCCAAGACTGAATCTGGGAAACCAAAGAGCGTTTTGATTTTCTTCGACCCCAGAGCAAGTTCTTCAGGCAGACCCAATGAACCCACAGTGTCGAATACACCAACACATCTCACATATAGTTGGTAAATAACCCTGGGATGAATCAGGCCCAAACACATACTTGATAGTAAAGTTTTTAGGATCATTATTCATTCTGACCCTACCAGGCGAGTTGTCGTGGGTCCAAGGAGCCAACTTCGCGTCCAACAGCTCGATCTCTACAGAATAAGCCTCGAAGATTAACATGGAGAAAGGGAGACTCACCACGTTGATCTTCCGTCTTACCACGCGCTTGGAGATTAACAAAGATATCCGCAAAATTGTCCATGTCGGTACGATCCAATACACCAATTGCTCCCTAGTCCCCCAGTCAACAAACTTCTATGGTGGAATCCCCAGCAACTTACAATCATCATCGCTACCATACGTACGGTATATGCGCCCTGACAATGATGATGAGCCGCTGCTAGTGAAGTTCACCTGACGTCCTTACCCTGGAAAACCCGAACAAAAATATCTAAAGCCCAGTCAAGTTCCTGACATGAATGAGGTGATCCGAACTGACCTCGTCTCCAGGTGCGTAATTGCTAGATATCCCGTTCAAAAATGAGAAGCTTCGTTAAAGTGAACTAGAGACTCACTGTGCTATGAATGCGTAAGCTTCTTGAACCTTGTCCCCTGGAATGGGGCGTCAGAGAGCGTTTCGATCCATAATTCAGACGCCTACCGAGACTCGCCCCAGTTGCGCCTGCATGAAGTGAGTTATCAGAAGAAGGGATGTTGCAGAAAGTAGACTGTCAACTTGCCATCGAGGATGGCCTGGAAACGATTAGGTTCAGCCCCAACACCAGCTTGATAAAACACGATTTGAGGTATAGGTGGGTCCCTAGTGTATT
Organism: Lactifluus hygrophoroides; assembly: GCA_003314055.1. NCBI lineage: Eukaryota > Fungi > Basidiomycota > Agaricomycetes > Russulales > Russulaceae > Lactifluus > Lactifluus hygrophoroides. The sequence continues at coordinate 24,952 of QLPC01002566.1, read as the reverse complement.
GCAATTACTAAAAAATATATATCCTGTAAATTTATGTAGACTCACAATCGCTTGTCAACATGGTGTATGGCTCGAGACAGCTTCTGTAGGTAACGATGCGGGGAATGAGGTTTGGTGCGGAAGCTGATCATGGGCTACTGTGACGTACGAGGATGTTAGTATATTTCCATCTCTCGCTAATTATAACACCATCTTTCCACGTCCTAGAGGTTGCTCGGTCAATCATCCAGCTATTCTTGCTTTCCGCACGGCGACATACCCATCGCAGCATACAATGATTCTTTTGTTCACCCTCGATGTTGATGGCATCGTGTCCGTATAAGACCTACGGACAAAGCGAGAAGAGTTATGAGCTGTCGAGGCTGCATCATCTTGCGTCACTAGTGATGTGGTAGCTGATTCAGAACGTGACACAAGTGTAGGAGCGGATGAATCTGGCGGCGGGAGGAAATCCATGATAGTTGAAAACGCTCCGGGGCCTGTATAAATAGCATCTCAAATAGGATATCCTTGATGGCGGAGCGCGAGTAGATGGGGTTAGTGAAACAGAGAAGAGGAAGGAGATGTGCACTGCTGGATAGGATGGGACGTCGGTGTCATCGGAAGCAACAAGGTCGGCTGGCGCTTGCCAAGGCACCATTCCGCTGATATTTCCGAGTTCGATGACAGATCGCAGATCGCTTAGCGCGCAACGAGAGTTATCAGACCGACTTTTTGGCTCTAACACTCATATGCATAGCCAAGCCAAGGGCATCATCATTATCCTTGTGAACGACAGAAGTATGATCTCAGGTTGTCCGCAATACAACAACACACTTCACTGTCATGTCTATTTTCCTACCCGAAACTCGGCGCATGTGTAGTCATCCAAAGCCCTACAAAAATCATGTTCACTCAATATCATCCACGTCTTGGCACGGGGACGTAGCTTGGCCCTTAGCCAGCGGTCCCAGAACCCGTTGAACTGATTGTGACTGGATTTTTTTGCGCTAAGTCAACGCCCACGCATCTAAAGACGAATTGGAGCTCACTAAATTTCCGTTAGCCTGATCTGCCAGGGCGGAAACGAGTATAGCTCTAGCGGTGGAGATTGCCGTCTTGGCACGGTTACGTTGTGCACGATCATAAGGTCTGGCGGACCATATCCCCGATCCCCTACGATGAACAAGCCCTATGAGCAGACACAGCACACAAGAGGCTCTTTGCCATACCTTCAAGGATTGCTTGCAAGTCGGTTATAGACATGTTGAAATTTCCTGTGTCGTCATCTACCGGAATTCCATTTCCGTGGAGTCCATGTGCTGCATCGCGGAAAAGGCTGTCCGTGACGGCAGTGATGGTAGGTTTGCCAGTATCACGAGAGACGATGTGGAGAGTAAATGATTCGGAACTGGATGGTCCGTGCGTCCCTGTAATGCGATTCTACTATCAATTAAAGTACTGTCTTTCCGTTTGACTCACGGTGACGCTGAATACCAGGTCGGTTACGGCTCCATTTTCTTTGTCTATCCAGCGTATCTCCAGTGCAAAGTGTTTTGATGAATACTTTCCCTCTGTAACGGCGTCCATCCGAAACGTCTGAATCATCAGATGGGGGAGGTGTGAGTGGGAAGACCGCCTCCTCCAGGGAGAACTGGTCTGGGGTGGGAGGAAGAGATTTCTTCAGACGTTCGCCAACAGTTTCGAACGCCCCGAGTAAAATACCTGCGCCAGCGCCAGTCATTGAGACAACGAGATATCATCAAGACCATGCTACTGACCCCCGCGATCATAGACGGAAAGGCAATGGATGCCCACTTTTCGACAGCATGCTATCGCTTTCTCTGTAGACCTCAGGAAAGCTTCCTGAGCTTCCGGAATGCATAAATCCGGTTCTTGAGAAGCGAGGAGCAGAGCTAGATGAGGGGGTACCTTGCTTCTTGTTGCGGTCAGTGGCCTAGGAGCGGGTCGAAAATGACGACTACGGATGGACAAGAGCGCGAGTAGCAGAGAATAGAGAAAGTGGAGAACTCGAAGGGCAAACCGTACCACCAAGGTCGTCGTGGCCATGAACCTGTGTGTGAGGGTGCGTGAGGGTATAAGTGTTCGACGGGGTAGGAATATAAACAAAGCGACCGCTTTCTATGCTGGAGCTGGTGCGAACATTGTCCCGTTATACGTTATACACTGGATGGACGACGTGGCCGAAGTTATCCGCCACCGCGGCGTCTCCACTCGTTTCGGTCATGATATTACGGCATTCAACGTTCCCCTCTCTCAATGTTCGGTACGGTACATACTCAATGTTCAAATATATAATTCGCGCATGGATCATGTAACTAACGTATGGTATTCGACCTTCAAGTTAATCCAGGAGCCTGTTGGATTCCCTTCTTAATTTTCAATAATATCGCCGTCTTCCAATTGTCCAGCTTCGTCACTTGGTCATACTCATACACAGCATTTGTAAAGGCTTCCTCTTCTCCTTGTTCGAGGGCTTCGAGCAGTACATTGACAAATTTCGCCTCCCGCGTGGAAGGGAATGTGGCATCTGCCTGTCCGTAGCGTGACAGATTTCGCCGGGCGCCAACGTAGTCCTAGGAGAGTATTCACCGGGGGATATACACATCGAATGGCAACATACCTGCAATGCAAGCGCACAGAGAAGAGCCTTGAGCCAATAATCTTTGACGCTATACTTGGTCAGGGCCGAGGCGAGTGAATGAGTTGCAACTTGGTCGTAGCGAGATATCGCAATCTGATACTCTTCCAGTTCAGCATGAAGGTCCGCTGCATCTTTGAAACAAGCATTGGCAGTTCTATGGCATGTCCACGTTTTTGAATTTCTCAAAGAATCAATTGAAGGATGCGACGTACGCTGTGGCGTCCTCCTGAGCATACCAATCACCTGCACGCTCGAAGCTCTCGCAAGCGCGACGGAGGTCATTGTGATCCTGGAGATAAATTTGGGCAATCTCTTTCTCTCGATCGGCTGCCTGGCGGAAGCGACCAGCTTGAGTAAGATGAACGATCGTTTGCGACAGTGCTTGAATTGCGACTGAATGAAAGGGAACCCTCAGCAATTCATGATACACGAGTAACCGATTAACTCACGGTCGGGGAAGCCTCTCTTGTATGCCTTGGCAGCATTCCACCAGGCATTAGCGGCGTCATTCGTCTCTTTACATTTCTCCCGGCACTCTGCCTCCTTGGAGAATGCGTCCCCCGCTTCTCTAAAGAGTTTCTCTAGTTTGAAGGCGTTTGCCGCCTGTTGATACAAGTCTCCCGCTTCTTCAAACTTTGTAGAAGAAGAAGAAAACCAGCCAGTAGAAGCGTTTGCCTTCTTATCGGCTTTCTCCAATAGTGTCTGAGCTGGTGACTTGGGAGCCATTGAAAACTGGATGTGATAAAGTGAGCTGCGCTCCGCCACGGCACGGAAAGTATAGTCGTGGATGACGTAATCAACAGTTCGATAAATTGGTGGTAAGTGGCAGAGATCCTTGCAATTGCAACGTTAACTTGACTATGTCCAGTCAGCTACAATCCCAAGAAATCACCCGTCTCTCAGATGCCCACCCTAAACCAACACACCTAAGGTATCAATACGGTACTGCGGGCTTTAGAACTTTGTGCGTCCACCCTGATCTCGTCGACTCTTATCATGCTCAGAATGTTCACAAAGAGGGTCTGTCCTGGACTCGGTCCTATTTCGGGTGGGAATCCTCGCAGGCTTGCGGAGTAAAAAGTTGGACGGCAAGACCATCGGTGTGATGGTCACTGCATCTCATAATCCTGAAGATGTTCGTACTGGCCCACCCCAAACCCCGAGCTCTGGTTCTCGCTGACGCCCCCCTCTGTTTTGAAAGGATAATGGTGTCAAACTCGTTGACCCTCGTGGGGAGATGCTTGAAGCGTCTTGGGAGGCACACGCTTCCACTTTGGCCAACGCAGCCACAACAAATGACCTGATCGAATCAATTGAAGCCCTCGTTCGATCAGCAAAGATTGACTTATCAAAGCCAGCTAAGGTTGTGTACGGTCGTGACACCCGTCCCTCTGGACCCGCTCTTGTCGCGTCCCTTCGAGATGGTTTGACAGCAATAGGGGCTGAGGCACGCGATGCTGGAATCGTGACAACCCCAATCCTTCATTACTTTGTACGCGCCATCAATACCAAGGGTACAAAAGATGCTTACGGCGAGGACTCCGAAGAAGGCTACTTTGACAAGCTTAGCGTTGCCTTCAAGAGGCTTGTGGTGAGTCCTTGTCAATTATCATCTTTTGGAACCAACCATTGCGCAGGCAGGGAAACAGACACCCCCACCCTTGATTGTCGATTGTGCCAACGGCGTTGGTGCGGATGCCGTCAACAAGATCTCACCCCTACTCGGAGACAGTCTTCAATTGATATCGCATAACACCGCAACCTCAACTCCCGGCGCCCTCAACAATTCATGCGGGGCCGACTATGTAAAAACTTTGCAGAAGCTACCACCGTCGCTTGCAAACCATCTTCAGATCGGTCAGCGAGGCTGCAGCCTTGATGGCGATGCGGACAGGTTAATGTATTTCTACATTGACGAGCGGAACCAGTTTCGTATGTTGGACGGGGACAAAATCGCAGCCCTCGTGGCAGGGTTCATTGTTGACTTGGTCAAAACTGCCGGTCTCGACTCCGAAGTCAAAGTAGGCGTCGTTCAGACTGCGTACGCAAATGGAAGCTCTACGAAATATCTGGCTGAGGTGCCCGGTCTTCACAATAGTCGCCGACGTTTGGCTAAACGCTTTGTTTCAGCGACTTCCGGTTCGTTGTGTACCCACAGGTGTGAAACACCTCCACCACGCTGCCGAACGGTTCGACATTGGCGTGTATTTCGAAGCAAACGGACACGGGACAGTTCTCTTCTCCTCTGGGACGCTAGAGACCCTTGCGTCCCACGAACCCACTACACCAGCTCAATCGACTGCATTAAACCATCTGTTTAATCTTACCCAATTGATCAACCAGACTGTCGGCGATGCAATCTCGGATCTGCTGCTCGTCGAAACCGTGCTTGCTCATCGGTCATATTCTGGTCTCGAGTGGGATTCGCTTTATGTCGACCTGCCCAACAGACTGGTCAAAGTGGTGGTTGAAGACAGACACGCCTTTCAAACTGAAGACGCCGAACGTCAGTTGGTGAGCCCGAAAGGATTGCAGAGCAAGATCGATGATTTGGTAAGACGCTATGATGGAGGGCGTTCTTTCGTTCGGCCTAGTGGGACGGAAGACGTTGTTCGTGTATATGCCGAGGCTGCTATCAAGTCTCAAGCGGATGGTGCGTGGCCTTTCCTAGCTATTAGGGAACATTTTGGAGGCTAACACAAGAGCAGAACTCGCTTTTCGTGTGGCTGGTCTAGTGTATGACGAGAGTGGCGGTGACCCAGGGTCCCGCCCGAAGGAGTTCCTCTGAAGTTAGTCCAATTACGAGTGTGCTTTCTGTGGAATGGTTGTATATTATCCAGTAAGGTTGGTGCTGTAGTGGTAGTAGCTGTAGTCGTTGGCTGCATTGAATGCCTAATGTTGTTCGAGGAACAAACCCTATGGCCTAAGGCCTAAATACTTAAATACGCAATACGCAATAATATGGTGTGCCACGTTCGCGTCAGAATGACACAATGTCGACGGTCGTCTGAAAGCAAACAAGCGAATCTCTTCATCGTAAATTTCACCGCACTCAAGGTGTCACTAATAAATGTGTCGCCTCCTCATTTATAAGGGTACATCACCAGTTCAGCTCTCCCACGTATGTGTTTTGTTTATCTCGTCACCTGAAAAAGTAAGCAAACTGATATACTAACGCACTTGCTCAACGGCAGCTTCTCACGAAACCTGCCCATTCAATCATCAACCAGGCTTTCGACTCCCGCCTGAGAGTAGATCTACGCAGACCTATCAATGGAGACGGGTTTGGAGTAGGTGCGTTTCCGAGCGTTCCTACCAATGTCCCTGAGTTGTGGACACTTTGAGATAGGCTGGTACGACTCGACATATGATGAGGAACTTGGGAATCAACCCTGTATCTTTACCTCCGTAACCCCGGTAAGCTACCTCATTGTGGACCACCCAGCTTAGCGTGCTCACGAGGATAGGCTTGGAATAACGTGAACTTGATACGCCTCGCTGAGAAGATTAAATCCCCCTTGGTTTTGTTCGTTCCTTCCAAGTCACACATCACTGCCCGGTGCCTAAAAATTTGGCCAGTGCTCACGTCCGCGCGACGACCGCAGGTTCCTTATCCTTGGACAACTGTCACCCATTCGTTCATGGGAAAATCATGGTACGCTGTTACTATAAATCTCGCTCTCTGTTATTAATTTCGTATGTAGTTTATGCACAATGGAAGTGTCGAGCATTTTTCTAAAATCAAGAGGCGATTGCAGCAGGAATTACCTGATGAGATATTCGATATTGTGAATGGGAACACAGATTCCGAATGGTCGTTTGCGTTGTTCTTGTCAAAGGTCTGTCCATCACGGCCTTTCTCTTGAACAACGGGTCACTCACGCGAATTGCATCACAGCTACGAAATCCCAATGCCCAGTCCTTCACGCATGTCGAGCTTCAAAGGGCAATGCTCGAGACCATCTCCTCCCTCAATCAATTCGGGGAAGAGGCTGGCGTAATAGGCGAGGTATGTGGGCAAAGGATCGAATGGATGTCACTTTAAATCGCGCGACCACATCACAGCCCAGCTTGATGAACTTTTGCGTTACGGATGGTGTCAGCGTCGTTGCGACCCGTTACGTCTCCTCTCGGAACGATGCAGCGGCTTCATTAGTTTGTGCCCCGTTCCTCTCTTCCTTGAACCACAGATCTCACGTGAGCCTACAGTGGTTTTCTTCGGGGACGACTTTCAGCGAAGGTGCAGAGGGCGGACATTACAAAATGTCCAAGGCAGATAAGCGCGAGAACATAATTATGGTTGGTCCCTGATCCTGATAGTTGTCGAGCGCCTTCCTGAACGAGATCGTTCTTTAGATCGCATCTGAACCCCTTACCTTTGAAAAAGGTATTTTGTTAGATTGTGGCAGCAACACAATGAGGTTTGCTTACCTCCTTGTGCTTAGCGGACTGGATGGAGATCAAAACGAACCACATGATTGTCGTCACTGAGAAAATGAACGTACTGCTCATCCCCATCATCGACAAGTTCTATGTCTCACCGTCGGACCCAACGGCCCAATCTCGTGATATTGACTTGGCAGTCGCCAAAGGATTCTATTCACACCCAAAGCAGCTGCAACAGTCTTGATGCTCTTTACGTTCTCGTCTTTTTTTTTGTCAAGAATAGCATAGCTTGTACAGTAACCCAATTGAGCGAGTTGCGTTTGTAAATACAAGTGGATTGCCACTGGACTGTGAAATGGGAATGTCATTGTCCCTTGCACCGCTTGACTAATCGTCCCGCTCCGCGCTGCGATGCGAGTAACTTGATTGCTCCGAGCAAGCTCCCGCGAGCCTGTGCGAGTCCTTGCCAACATACCACAGCCACAATGGCCATGGTCTGACGAGCCCGATAAGCCCAGTCACCATTAACAGAAGTCCGGGTACCTCAAATTTGCGAACGTTACCATGAGCACCTCATTTCTATGGGGTGCCCTTTCCAGCACTGCAACGTAAGACTCCCTCTTTTTCTGAAAGTGGGTTCCGTCCTGAATTCATGGGTACGAAGGTTATCCAATTTCCTACAGGTTCTCTTGTTCCTTCCATTGACGCTGTCCACGTTGTCCAAACCTGCCTTCCTTCTCCTTTCTCTCCTTATTTTCCTCCAATCCCTCGTTCATGGAACACTGCAACTTTTCTGGGGTTCCCCGATGCTACCGGCACTGCAACTTCCCATCCAACCTTTTCTTCTCCTCGTCTGTTTCAACATATTCTCTCAGTCTGTGAACCCCCTACTTCTTAGCCTGGCTTCGTGGTGGGGTACCATCCTCACCCTCTCCAGCCCTCTCTTCATCATCCTCGAAAGCGTCTCAAGCCTGCTTGTGGTACAAAAGTTGGGACAAGTTGGACGGGACCTCGTCGGAAAAGGCGAGGCGTATCAGTTCATCCTCCTTATTACGTCGGCAGTGGGATACGTGGTATCTGCTTGGTGGATCGTCGCAGTGAGTTCTGATACGGTATCTGCCTAGAATGATCTGACCGCTCGAGGCAGGCGTATCCCGCAGCCGCCATGTCACCCTTATCGGCCACTCTGCTTGGTGCTGCGTTGACCGCGTTCCTTTTTCTGACGTTTATCGGATTCGGTCTACGACGAACGAACGTCATCGAATCCTCTGGACTCGCGTTATTCATCGCCTACAATCTCTGGCTGTGTGGCTTCGGTAAACAGTCATTCTCCGACCATGCATCTTCGTAGTATGTCGCAGTGTCATATGTCGAACTGGAATGACGTAACCCTTGGTTGCAGCGCACCCTTACTGTCTAACATAATGCCGCATCTTCAAACCCTTGTCAATTTCGTGACTAACACTCTACCAAAGCCTGTCTTGGTAGCACTCGTGTATCGTCTGACAATCCTACTCGGAGCCGCTCGCGTTCTCCCGTCCATTGGTGCTGATTCATGGGAGGTGGAATATGGCGTTGATGATGGTTGGGATGGTCGACCGGTGAGTACGAAGCTAGTTCAGTGGACGATATCTAAAAAATTCTATCAGACATCGAAGCTTACACATATCCTCTTGACGTATCGTCAATCGATCCTGGTCACTGTTTATTCGCACCTCCTCCGTAAGTGCCGCGTACAAACTGTGTGTCATGTCTTTTCTCACGATTGGCCCTCATAGTCCTTGACCACTCCTCGCAAGTGTGGTGGCGGTGGATGAATATTTTCTTTACGCTTGTGATCTGGAGCATTGAACTTCTTGTGAGTGGTGAGGACGATGCCATTACGAAGGAGTGGAAAGTCGACTAGTCTATGCATAAAAGAAATGGGCTCCATAATCGTGGGAGGCAACCCTCGGGACAGATATTCATCTAGACCACGCTCATCATGTAACCAGTCTCCTTTTCCTCCTGAAAACAAGTACCTTTACCTTCTGTACACGCACCATGCCACACTTTTCATCGGGCCGGTCAATTCCGAGCTGTTTGTTTCTCGCTTGTCACTTGCACTTGTCTCGGTCAAACACCTTCAGGTTGTACAGCTTTGAGCTATGCTGCGGTCAATTACGCGGACATTCTCATCTTCTGTGAGAACAAGTAGGAGCCTTCCTCCTTCTCTAATCTCTGCCCGCGAGAGGGGCGTTCCCATCGATGTCCACCCTGAGGTCGAACAAGCTCTCGTCGAAAATCGCCCTTTGGTAGCTCTAGAGACGGCAATCGTCACGCATGGCTTGCCATATCCTGTCAACTTGGATACTGCGAGGTCCGTCGAGCGTCACGTACGCTCAGCAGGTGCCATTCCAGCAACTATGGGGGTTATTGAGGGTAGAGTCAAGATTGGGCTCGAGTCTGCACAGCTAGAATACCTGGCGGATGTGTCAACGCGCGGTGGCACGCCGAACGGTGGGGCGGTAAAGCTCTCTAGGAGAGATATAGCAGCCGCATTGGCGCTTAAGAAGGACGGTGGTACCACCTGCAGCGCAACCCTCATATTCGCGGCGCTCGCAGGCATCAAGGTAATCGACAGATCTCGCGTCGTTGGTCGTTAAAAGGGATTTTGAGCTCTGCTTAGGTATTCGCCACAGGAGGGTTAGCTCTTTTTTTTGCTCTTCTTGAGGCAACTGGCATTTNNNNTTTCCCTAAAAAGATGCCCATCTAGGTTGGGTGGGGTGCATCGCGGTGGGCAGGACTGTGAGTTAGATTTAACCGACGGCCCGCTCGAACTGCTTTGTGATACTTTAAAAGCTATGGACATTTCTGCTGACCTTCAAGAACTCACAAGATGTCCCGTGGGCTTGGTGTCCGCTGGAGTAAAATCAATACTGGACATCGGAAGGTAATGTCTCACAAACATCCACGACATTGTGTTGTTAACAAAATAGAAACCTTTCAGAACTTTAGAGTACCTCGTACGTTTGGACACTTGGCCTACCGTTCCTTTCTTATGCAGTGTGGATAGGAAACCCTCGGAGTTCCTGTTGTGACATACGGCAAAACCCAAGATTTTCCTGCTTTCTACACCCCAAATAGTGGGTTCAAAGTTCGGTCTTCTCCTGTACTAATTATATATCATGCTCAAATATAACGGATTCAGAGTGTTTGGCGAGTAAATGATCCAACAACTGCAGCCAACATTCTTTGTACGTGAATTTTCTCTATTATGCGGCATTGCTGACGATTGTTCCTGTGCAAGTCACCCAGTGGGGATTAGGTATGACGAATGGTGTGCTATTTGGTGTTCCGATCCCAGAATCCTACGCGGCCGTCGGAGAAGAGTTACAGAAAGCAGTTGAGCTCGCTGTTCGAGAGTCTCAAGCAAATGGTATGGATAAGCGAGGAAAAGAAGTCACACCATGGTTACTCGAACGAGTACGAGAATTGACTTTCGGAAAATCCCTTGAGAGCAGTGAGTTCTCTTTCCCGGTATTCGTTTGAATTGGTCTCAAGAATAGTTGCATATGACCAGATATTGCACTTATCGAGAATACTGCTGTTAAAGGGGCCCAGATAGCGGTTGCCTACGCTGAACTGGTCGGGCGGCATAGCCAAGGACCCGTAACAACTGTGAGATCTTGATGTATGGTCGCGTTACGGGCAATGTGAAGCAAGTTATTACTTATTTAGGGAGGCGTCTCAGTCGGGATTAAAGACAATGACTGTGCGGCAGCCAAACTTGTGGTCGTAGGTTCAGCCGCCGTTGATGTCATTTCGCAAGCGAACGCAACGTCAGACACTGATGGTTCCCGTGGTCGGCATTCCACGTCGCCCGGAACGGTAACGCTTCGCCTGGGCGGTGTTGGCCGAAATGTTGCCGAAGCCGCATACCGCATCTCCACATCAAAGTTCCAAGCCGAACCCTTAGCGACGGTTCTCGTCTCGTCCGTGGGCGATGACTCGATGGGTCGTCTACTTTTGGAAGAGACGCGAAGAATAGGGATGCGGATGGATGGTCTGATGATGACGACGACGACAAGGAGCGGTCAGCGTCCACGATCGGCCGTGTGCAACATGGTTCTTGACGGATCAGGAAACCTCGTTGGAGGCGTGGCAGATATGGATATAATTCAATCGATTGGACCCGAAGAGGTATGATCGTATACACGTATGAGATGGCTAAACTGTAACTTGAGCACAGGTCGTCTCTCGTATTACTAAACATGGACCGGCTATCGTCGCAGTGGATGCCAACGTTTCAGCCGATGTTCTCCGAGCGGTGATTCAGCACTGCAACGCTAAAAATATCACGAGTTGAGTCCTCCCGCTTTTAGCCACAAAATTCATTCATTCCGTCAATTAATCTATATCGCCGAATAAGCTTTCTTGTAAGCTTCTCATTTCGAGTCAGCATTTATTTTTTTTGACAATCAGTTGCTGCAGCGAGCCCACTTCGGTGATCAAGTCCGCGTCGATTCTACCTGCCATTTCCTCCGCACTACGTTCATCATCAGATTTTCGAGGCTCTCCGATCAAATTTGCCTCACCGAACCTCCTCGAGCTCGCAGAACTGTACGGGAAGTGTGTGAGCGCGGAATTGACGAGCCACGACTATTGGTGGCGAACTATCGACGATTTCTCGATCGGAACAAAATTTCGCTTGTCGCTGGAACAGTTGGCACGTCAAAACGCCGCCGGGTCGGATCACGATGGCACTGGCAACACCAACACATTGTCTTTCTTGGTCGACCGGGGAGTCGCGCAAATGGCCATCAACCTTCTTCCGTTCTTTCAACACCTTGTGATCAAATGCGGCGAATTCGGCGTATTGTTGGCAATGCGATTCCCCGATGATAAACCGACACCATGGGCGGAAGAGCAAAGCGATGCCCGTCGACGGCAAATTATTATCCACGGAAAGTCCGAAATCGCCGTTTTCAAACATTACCCCGCCCATGCGGTAGACCCCCAGTCTATTGTCAGCGTTACAGGGGCAGGTGATAGCTTAGTTGGTACGATCCTCGCCGCTCTGGCTCAAAACCGGTCCACATTTGATGACCCGGAGTTACTGGACGGCGTCATCAAGTTGGCTCAATCTGCGGCGATCAAAACACTGCAGAGCCCCTTCGCAGTGTCTCCTCAACTTTCTATATAATATTGATGGCAGTAGCATAGGGAATCTGATCCATGTTCAACGCGTGACTCTTGCTAAGACTGATGCTACCTCGATAAATCATCCGTAGTCATGTCCCGTAAATTTGGATCCAACGGGCCAACGCGAACATGCTCTCTGGCCTGCCGTTGTTTCTCCTTCGCTTCGGCTACCGCAAGCTTCCGATGAGCCGTCAATTTCTTGATATATCGACCCTGTTTAAAAAAGAAATCAGCCATGCCATCCCAGTTCCGGATATGACGTGGAATCTACCCACCTGTGCTCCATGTTTAAGCCGTGTGATGATGTAGGCAGCATCGCCTTTGGTTAGGTTTTTCAATCTCTCTGGGAACGCATCCCAATCTCCCGCCTCGTGGAGATCTTTCACAGACTTGCGAACGTATCCCCACCTCTTCGCCACAAACAATTTCTGGGCAGGAGATGCCAATCCTTGCCGCCACCGAGCCGTGCGCCGCAACCTTGATTCGGCGTTCAGTGAGGATGGTTAACAAGAAAAACAACTTTACTTACGCGAGCGATAAAGGGCCTCTCAACACCTTTTCAGTAGCATATGTATCACAGCCCCGTACAGCGTCCGCTAGGCTTTTCGCATCAAGAATCTTCCGGTTCTTCTGAAATTTGGATATGTTCAAGGCAGAGGCTGTCCCGGGGTGAACGGTTGGAGTGTAGTGTGCGTGAAAGTGGTCTTCTGGATCTTTGGAAGGGAAAGTCACATGGAGATGGTCTGAAATCGGCGCGAACTGTTGCTTACCCCCTGGTACGGGTTCGATACGGATGTGGCCTTTGCCGAGGCATTCGAGGACATGTATACCCACACCGCAATCAACCCAGGCATTTTGGCTGAGTTGCGCTATGTGAGGCGACGTCCCTACTTTCTGGTCGGCAAGAGCGAACGGGTTGTCATAGTCAACGTAGGTGACCGTTTTTGGGTCTGGTATGCTGGGACGATTGTCACCGATGGGATGAATTGCATTTGGACTCGACTCTCTGTTGGCCATATCTGCGCGTATTTCCAACTCCTGGATACCTTCATCTGAGCCAAATCATCAGTATCTCGGGTGGTCACGTTAACGAATCCACGGCACCATCAGCCACGGTTGTCGGGTCCAGTCCGAACAGGGTCGGTGCACTCATAATCCCCACGACACGATTCATGGAGTCAACAAAGTCAATAACGTGGCAATCTTGCTTCCCCGTGTCAGGGGACAATCTCACTCCGCGTCCGATCTGTGGGTTTGGTAAGAAAACGAAACACGATGAAAATCCAACATGTTGACAACCATTTGAAGGAAAACATTCCGGGACCTCGTGGGCCGTGCCACGACCACACAGTCGATGTTGGGAATGTCGGTACCCTCTGTCAACAAGGCTGCAGAATTTTGAGACGTGGTGACGTGCGCATGTAAGCTTGCTCAAATTACCGCAATTCAGAAGAACAGGAAATTCTCCCGCTTTGAAGCCATCGATTAACGCATTGCGCTCTGCAATAGGCGTCCCCGAGTATATATACCGAGCGTCGATGCCCGCTGATTGAAAGGTTTTTGTCAGCGCTCGGACATGAGCAACGTTTACGCCGAAGACGACGGTCGATTTGCGGTTCTTGGCTGCATCGGTTCGCTCAAAAATTTAGCTTGATGTGAATGGCGATGGATCGTAGCGACTAACCCGCTCTGTCAAGCCACGTTTGAACAACAAGTTTGTTGAGCGTCTCCGTGTTGATGACGTGTGCAAGGCTAGTCGGGCTGAAATCTCCACTATAGTTGTTGATAGTCACGCCCTTCAAGTCGATGTTGGCTTTCACTGTTGTGAAACGAACGTTGCAGAGCCTACACGGGAAAAAAATCAGTACACCATTGACGTTGTGACAGTAGCATTGTGGGGGCCTACCACTGCTCCCTAATCATGTCTAGGAAGTCTCGATGATATACGATTCGTTCGAATACCGAGCCAAGAGCGAGTCCGTCATGCCTGCTGAAGGTCGCAGAAAATCCAAAAATGGGAACTGCGTCTTCAAAGGCACGAGGGTTGGTATCGTTCTCTGGCGATTGAACGTCCGGGTGAAAGAACGATAATATGCGACGGTATCTAGGTCAAGGGGTTGCGTTTCAGTCTACCACATAGGCAATGGATGTATTACGACGACGTACGACGGAGCTGCAGCGTGATGGGCTTCGTCAACTACTATAGCCTTAAGACCTTGCGGTGAGAATTTCTGCAGGCGCCCAGCTTCGAGCAAAGTTTGGTACGTTGCGACGGTCCTTTCTATACATTTTGAACGGTTCGGACTACGAGTGGGATTACCTGACTCACAAATCAGCGTCTCCCGAAGCCCTGTGTTTGCCACCCTGTTCAATTTCCACCGTCCAATCTGGCCGCTGGCGCCTTGCCTGCGCTGCTGCTTGTTTCGCGAGTTCTATGCTGTTTACGATAACCAATGACCTTTTTGCATCTGGTCTGTCCTTCCTTGGTTCCAAATGGGAAATAAGAGAAATGAAGACCGCTGTCTTGCCCGCACCAGTTGGTAGAGAGACGCCGATACGTGATGCCCCTAAGCTGTGCGCATCTAGACACGCCTTGAGGCAAATTTCTTGATAAGGACGCAATGTTAGCGGGGAGGCTTGAGATAACGACGTCCGAGTCGTGAACAAGCGGGATAGGCGACAGAGTAGTAAAGCTCTTCTAGTGGGAGTCCACATTGAATTGGTATATTCCGAGTTGGAGTTGAATATTGAACGTTGAACATTGAATATAACTCAATATTAAGGATGATATGAACTTTTTAGGGTTTGGGCGAATCAAGTGTATTGCGTAGATGACGAGGGCAACGCGACCACACCCAAAAACTAAGTACGTCACTAAAAGGAAGATATAATCGCAGTTCTATGGTGAAAAGTCATGCAATATGTAAAGAGAATTAATTAGTGACGATCAAAGATCCTGCTTTTGTGACGGGCTAGGCATTTAGCCGGAACCTGGCAAGAGGATTTAAACTAAGAGACGGACAGCACACGAAATAAAATTACATACCACCGGAATAAACCTTGCCGAACAATACTTGTTGGAGTTTGTCATAGAGAGACAACACACCAGCACCAGCGACACCACGAAGGATGTTGGCACCAGCACCCTTGAAGAGCGACTTAGTACCCTCCTTGGCGATAATCTAAAAGGACATTAGGATGAATGTTCCGATAATCGAAGTATAAAAACAGAATATACCTGTGCACCGGCATCAAACATCGACTTGTAGTGTACGGCAGATCCAGATGTCATCATCATGCGACGACGGATGGTGTCCAGAGGGTATGATGCAAGACCAGCACCAGTAGTAACACCCCATCCGAGCATGAAGGAAGCCAAGAACGAGCCCTGAAGTGCACCGACGAGAACAACAGGTTCTATGAAAGAAAGTCAGTATTAGGAGTGGATGATGGCGGTGAACGACACGTACTGAGAGAGTCATAGAGACCGAAGTAGAGACCACGGTACACAATGATGCCAACAACGGAAGGAACGAAACCACGGTAAAGTCCAGCGACACCGTCCGTTGCAAGAGTTTTCTTGTAGACATCAACAAGACCATTGAATTGACGGGCTCCTCCTCCCTTAGCTGACTTGGCATCGTTCGCAAGACGCGTACGAGCATAGTCGAGGGAGTAGACAAAAAGTAACGATGTTGCACCGGCAGCACCACCGGAGGCGACATTGCCACCGAACCACTTCCAGTAGCCTTCGTTCTTCTTGAAGCCAAAGAGAGACTTGAAGTAGTCCTCTGAATTGCCACGTCAGAAGGCTTATACACACAAAGTTGGAACGACGAACTGAATGCAAAGTTCAATGCCTGAGTAGGGAAGTAACGAATGACGTTGGCAGTGTTGCCACGCCACAACGAGAGAAGACCCTCATCTCTATATGTGCGGGCAAAACAGTCGACCACGCCCTTGTAAGGATGTGAGAGACGACCCTGCTTGATCTACAGGAGGGCGAACCATGAGTAAAAGAGCTAGAAAATAGACCAGAGCCTAATGACGTACCATCTCATCCTGATTTTGGACTAGCAGCTTGATACGTTCTATGGGTGCGGCGGATGTCTTCGCCACGGCCTAGAGGGGTGCCATGAGTTGAGAGAATGAGGTAGAGGAATGTAGGAACGTACGGCAGAGACACCTCCCATAAGGAAGTCGACTGAAGAATTGCCAGGTAAGCAGCTGGCAATGGCGAAAGATACAAATTGAAAAACGAACTGGCGAAGTCCTTGGGAGTCTTGCCCTTTTTAGCGTCTGCCATTTTTGTTATAAAGAGGAGGGAGGGAACAAGGAAGGAGAGGGAGTGAAGATGATGGTGGAGGAAGGATAAGTTGGAGACAAGCTGAAAAAAGAGACGGGTTGGCTCTAAAGGCAACGGCTGTCTCCGGCTGTCCGGGAATTCCCTAAACCCGAAAAAATCCGAGTGTTCGTAGTCATGATGAACAAACTGAACTGAATACTATGCTGCACTGTACCTACATACATCTAAGCTACCCATTCCCATATCGTGAGTAATATCCTGCTCTATGCGATACCTGCGGTCCAAAAGACCCAGAAGATGATGTTATCACCTGCGAAGGCTGGGGAAAGTAAGGAGCTGGGTACGCCGAGCCAGCGTGTGAAACGGGCGCAAATTGCGCACTGGTATTGTTGGGCCGATGCTGCAAAGATGCGCCGTTCACCGCATAGTGTCTTGTACCATAATTACTACCCGAGAGAAACACGTCCGAGGCAGAAGTGTTGACATTACCGTTCATAGTCCGCGTCATAGTCGTGGCATTTTGGGGGTCTCCAATCCGAGTTTTCTTCCAAATCTCATCCGTGGGGGACTCCGGGTCAACCTCCGCCTTCCGTTTCCTCCCTAAACTCCGTCCCGATACGCTCTCTTCGTCGGATTCCAAGGTGAGGTCTATCACCTGAGCACCCGACAATCCGTTCATCTGAGACCGCTCGGGACGTGACGGTGACAATTCCCTCTTAACTTCGCCCTCGTCTTCTTCCTCAGAGTCTAGGACGACAACATCCCCCGGATTTTGACTTTTCTCTTGGGATGAGGTATCATATGAATGTCCGAAAGGACTCCTCGCTGCAGTCTGGTGTGTCCGATATGGTGCAGGACTAGCCAGAGGTAGGACCGGCTTGTGGGTTTGCTTCCAACCATCAGAAGCATACTTGTCGTCAGACGTGTGCCACTCGCCATCCGCCTCCACAACCACGTCTTCAACCGTATCTGGCGTACTTTCCAAAATGGTGTTGAAGTACCTGTACGCAAGATCAGAGGGGTGGGAGAGGATAGATGGCATGATCGGCATACCCATCCACTATCAACTCCTCGTGATTGATAAACTTTTCGCATATTGGACAGGTCCACGTTGTAGTCTGCTCATTCAACGAATACCATGACAAGGCATCGAAGCATTGTACGTGAACGCATCGCGAAGAACGACATGGAGTGCTGATGCGACAATAACTTAGCTGAATAACTAGGTGTTCAGAGCGGTGATGCCATTGAGTGATAGCAAATACGTACGGGGCATTTCAAAGATGTTTTTTGCGGGCCGGCGACAATGTCATCTTCGTCTTCTTTCGCAGCTTGTTTCCCTATGCATCTTGAATAAGATAGAGGCTCACGTAAAGGACTTGGGCACATACGTTGCGCGAGGATGTCCTCACGGCTCCTAAATTTGCCCTTCTTTACTCTCTCAATTAACTGAGCTACAGTGGTAACTTGGACCAGCATGACGGCCATATAATACTTCTATTGAAACATGTGATCAGCTGTCCAAGTACTCAACGGCATTCAATGGAAACGGAAGGACGCACTTTGGGAGGTGGGGGAGGCTGGTTATTATTCGTTTGACTATTGACATAGACCATCTCTATGCGATTCTGCTGTCCAATGGACACTCTGACGGAATTCCCGAGGTGGGCTGGTGGTGCAGTTCCCGGCTTCTTCTTTAGGCCCTTCGTGCTCGCGGTGATCTGAATCTGATTGACCCTGATCTCACAGGTAGGAGGAAATTCGATGGGGCACGGGCTGTTTGCAAACCGGAGGCCGGCCTGCCCAAGAGCAAAATACGACGAGGAAGTGCAATATAACCGAAGCTCGTACTTCGGACTGGACCACAAAATGATAAGGTATACGTAACAATCCCAGGGTCACAGGGACATACTCTGATGAGTTCAGCTTTGCAACCTGATCAGCGTTGAGGTGAAATACTAGACTTTGTTGACGACGATCGCCAGAACTAGAGGACTCTGCGGACTATTAGCCAATAAAGCGTTTGGCAAGGGACCAGGATGTACCAGGACACTCCACAACACTCGACACGAGTTGATCAATATGGAAGAACGGGGAAGGTTTGAATCGGATGGCTATATAATACGAATGTTAGTGACATGTATACCCCTTAAATGTGAAAAGTGGACCTACGAGGTCTAGGTGGGGGTGCTTGAGCACCAGAATGAGGGGTGGGTGTTGGTATAGGAAGAGTAGGATTGCGAGGGGGAGGAGCAAAGGGGTCGTAACGTGAAGCGGTACTCGGGCCAGCTGTATTACCCATGTAGGGTCGGTTGACGGGGGCAGCTCCGGAATAAGAACTCGCGGCCTGGGGAGCCATAAGTCCTGGTGCGGAATGTGCATGGCCCCTCCACCTGTGGGACATGAATGAGAGTTTAGGATGGGCGAGGCGAGGTGTCGAAATGACATGAGAAGAGTGAATAGGACAAGAGGACGCGGGGACGATAGAGGTTGTAAACGTTCATTCAACTCACATGCCCGAATTACGGACTTGGTATAAGACGCTTCGAGCCTTATTCCATTTGTCTACGTTGCTCGACGCGCGCCAGTCATTAAGAGAGTTCATTATGCGGTCTATGAGATCTTGCTTCTTGCCGGACTTGCTGAGCATTGTCCAGCATTCATCGTTGAATCCCGCGATAATCTGCTTAAGTCTGTCGACGGTATTATGTCTCACGTTGACCTTGAGTGTCTGTAGAATAATAATAAGAATAGGACGATTTGTGACCGAGAAGCAAGAGAGACGTACCTCGAAATCAACCCAGGGATCGGCGGCGGACATGACAAAGGACCAGGACGAGAAGGTGAATGCGGAGTGCCGCCTTTCTTGTGCCCTTGCCATGATGCCCGGCGGCTTTTGGGCAGAGGGAATACACAACGCCAAACACACACACACGTGACATTCACTTCCGCTCAGCTAACCTTACCATAACTGCTATATACCATGTCGTCCGTAGATGCTCAAGACGATTACGACAAGTTAAGCCCAGAGGAAAGAGAAATTCGTGACAGGGCTGATCGTAAACGTGAAGCAGAGGAGCAAGCAGGTATAGCTATATCATTCAGCAGAATCCTTGTTCCACTTACACCTCTCCTAGCCCTGCCTTACTCTTGGAGACAGACACTGCAAGATGTTGACGTCGTAGTTCCTGTACCTAAAGGAACTAGAGCGCGTAATCTTGTCGTTGTGATCGCAAAGAAGAAGCTCAGTGTTGGGCTCAAAGGCGAGGACCCCATCATGTCTGGTGAACTCTGTCAAGACATCAAAATCGAAGAGAGCACTTGGACGCTCGGTTAGCGCACTCGCTCATGCTACCTTGCTTTTGTCTTCCAACTAGATTACAGAGGATCAGTCATCTGTTGAGATCCACCTCGAGAAAGTGAACAAGATGCAATGGTGGGAGAACGTCCTTACTCACCATCCCAAGATCGATACGAAGAAAATTCAACCGGATAATAGTAAACTAAGCGATCTCGATGGCGAGACGAGGTCAGTCAATTTAACATATCTCGTACATGCCTTCACAAGTTGACCGCTACTCTAGAGGAATGGTTGAGAAGATGATGGTCCGTCCTCATTTCTTACGTTTTGTGTACTTATGCTGACCCTCCCCCAAGTTCGATAATCAACAGAAGGTCTGCCATCCGTCAAAGGTTCTGTGACGCTACTGAATCGCCCTCTTTTATAGCAACTTGGAAAGCCTACGTCTGATGAGATCAAAAAGCAGGAGGTAGGTAACGCGCGCGCTGTCAGTCAACTGTTACTTGATATGTTTATTTTGATCCCGCAGGCTCTAAAAAAAT